>OMNW01035457.1:59864-78252 GCA_900303245.1 Selene dorsalis | reverse complement strand
CTATCTCCATGATGTGTGCCAGTGATGAGCACAGACCCCCGTCAGGGATGACAACTGTTCCCGGGATGATGCCACAGAGAGGAGGCAAGAGGCTATAGTTAAGGGAACAACACCTGCCTCTGTGCGCAGTAGCCTCAGCCCCACACCAAGAGATGCACCACATTCACACAAAAAAAGTGTTTTGGATACATTTATATTCGGAAGGAATCCAGTCATTACACCCCTCCCGCACACACACACACACACACACACACACACATACATTCCCCAAAATTCCCAAACAAATAGACCTAATGCACAATCACATTTGCTATCTGAAGCTAAGTCTGCACATGGGAGGCCTAGGCTTTATCTACTCTTTTCAAGCACTGACTCACTGCATGAATTGCAGGCAGCACCTTGTTGACAGGAGGGCAGAGATAGCACGGTTCCCGTCTCCTGTCAGCTCCAACTATCAGCTGCTTCAAACCAAACTACAGCCTATGGAGCTTTAAAATGAGTCGAGAGATGGAGAGCCTTGCTGCCATTTTAACCTTGACAGATCTCCATACCAGTGGACAGTACAGTACAAAACTCTGAACTGTTACTATTATATGTTCTACATGTGATGTGTTTTAACAATCAAAAATCAATCATTCAATCAATCAATCAATCAGTCAGTCAAACAGTCAACCAACTAACCAACCAAACAACCAACCAATACTTTCTTACAGCCAGGAGGTGCTAAGCTTAGCTTTAAAGGTGTTGCTAGGCAGAATTTATACTAAGCTAATGCCATGCATAACCTTTTGTAATACTAATATATTAGTATTAGTATGTAAGTGAGTTGAAGGACAAGCAAATAAGATACAATGTGATCATTTGAGAACCAGTAAAGTTACTGGATTTTGTTAGCTAGGCTACCTGTATGTTAGTTTTATGTTGAGCTAACATGCAAAATACAGTGTGAAATTTGTATGTTTCCATTTTGCATGTAATTTCCCTTTTATCTCTCGTTTTCTAGATCTCAGAAGGATTGTATTATTAAGGTACATTTTTACATGGATTTATACGTTGATGCTGTAAATGTGATTTGCAACTGCAGGGATGAAAGTTACTTTCAAGTGAGTAATAGGTCAAAACATATGAAGTGAATATTTTAAGAACCTAGGAAGCAGCTGCCGCAGCTGCAGTCACTGCTCTTTGTTTGATCACTCAACATTCACTCGCTCAAAAGGATTGGCATTCTTCTACGCTGGTTTTTATGACCACTGTGTTACTGTCTGCAGTACTAGCCCCACCACTTCTTTATCTACTTTGAATACACACGTACACAACAACTTTCAACTTATCAAGTCAACAAATCAGGCTTTCACTGCTGTGTGGGCCAACACAAAATGGAGTTAAATGACTCTGCAGACAAAGAAGTATCTGTCCAAGTGAACCAAAAAATCCTTCTGACATTGATCTTGGTTTGCTCAGAAAACCCCACGTTTACATCAGTTATACGCTGGATTTATACTGGTCTATTTCCCCATCAGCTGTTCTACAATCTATTTCTCCCTGACCCAACTACAGTAGCATGAATTTTCCTCTTGATCCTCTTTATGCAGCAGGCACACACCTGTTTGTGCATTAGGTCAGCATGTGTCTCATGTTTATAGGAGATCGTAATAATGAATTCACGAGGTCATCAATTAATCTGCCACTCATGGGATGAAAGTGGCTCAGCCTTAGTCTTCAATGTACACAGTAGATCACAACAGACCTGGCTGTCTGTGTGACAGACAAGACCTGAATACAGAAGAGACGAGACAGATTTTATGGGAGACGTTAGGACCTGCACGCTCACTCTGGTGCAAGACTGCACAAAATACACACTTTTCACACGCACAGATGCAAAGACGAGCCCCCCTCATCCACGCACTCACACATCACACTACTGTTTCGCTTTGCCGGGAGGTTGTTGCCAAGGCTCAGAATGAGCGAGTTGATTGGTCGTCTCTGCTCATCACCGTAGGAACTCACCAGTTGGATTGGCTGGTTCCACAGAGGAAGCTTTTCAAGATGTTTTCCCATCTCCTCCCGTACTAACCACTGGATCTCTCATTACACTCATTATCGCCACACACTGCTCTTTCAATTTAATTAGCTCAGCTTCATGATAGTGTTTTTTGTTTTTTTTAAAATTACTTTTATTGTAGCAGGCAAGGTAGTGTAAGGTGAAAAAGGAGGGGGGATCATTTTCAACATAATCATATAAAAGATCATCCTGGAAAGAAATGATCACAGCAACATATTGATTTCCTTTCGTCTTTGCCTGAGGGAAGTGAAGAGCACATGCATGTGGGCTGATATATGCAGTAGTAATGCAGCACAAGGACATAATCATGCAACAGAATACAAATCCTCTGTAGGCTACTGAGCATAGGCAGCACACACAGACACTTTCCTTGTCTGTGGTTTATATCTGTTGATAAGCACCAATGACAAAATATGTCCTCGGCCTCAGGGTGAACACACTTGTGTATGTGTTTCCATGTTGTGTGTCTGTGTGCATGACTCTAAGCATGTGTGTGCATGACTGCGTGTTTGAGTGCCTCGTGCCTCTGGCTCTGTGTGGCTGTGTGTGTGTGTGTGTGTGAGAGAGGGAGAGAGAGAGAGAGAGAGAGAGAGCGATGTATGTGCTGAATTAAACAAGGTCACTCGGTGCAGGGCTGGCTGCTCTGGCAACCCCCCACCCCCAGCCCCTCACACAAACACACACACACACACAACATGCTCCATATATGGAGATTGTATACTGTTTTAGATCTAAGCATCCAAAAGAACAAGAGAAGATACAGTGATTGAGATTTGATCCCTGGCTGGTAAAGATGTACCTATACGATCATTATCAGTGGTTTCCAATCTTTATGGTCTGCTTCCTTTCAAGGAATAGTTTAGCATTTGGGAAAATTAGGTTTATGTGATTCCTGCCAAGAGTAAGATAAAAGGATTGAAACAACATATGTCTCTAAGATAAATATTAAGCTATAGCCAGCAGATGATTATCATAAAATTAGGAAAATTTCCACCAACACCATCTCTTAACTCAGCGGTCAAACACTGTAAGATGTTGTGGTTTAATTTGGTTTTATGTGTTGAACTTTTAATAAACTCGGACCGTGGATGTATTAAAAGAGAGGTTGATATGGCACAGTCACTCACCCCTTTGAAGTCCTCACGGCCAGCTGTGGTACTGCGATGAAAAAATCTGAAGCACAGCCTGTCATAAAAGAAACAAGACATGTAAAACTGTACAAGCAGCTACAAGCAACATCCATTATTACGCCTTGTATTATGATTTTTTTTTAATCCGTGAAGGGTGAATAAAACCTTCCCAGAGACCACAAAACCTATTTTAATGTGCCTGACAAGTAGGGGCAGATTAAGGTGATCATGGGCCTCTAGGCTACTGTGCGTGTGCACTTATGCCACTCCCCCTTTGCACATCATGCTTTACTAAAAAGAAGATATTTACTGCCCCACACATGCAAGCAGACACACTTGTGCCTTCATTATAAATAGAAACACTGAAGAGAAAAAGGCATTCCTAGTGCCAACTGCTTACAGCCAACAGGTACAACATCTGCAGCGGTATAGAACACCCTGTTTTACAGTGGCAAAATCACAATATCCACACCCATGGACACAAATCAACCCACTGTGCAATACTTGGGTAAAACAAAGCCATAAAAATGCAATAAACGCAGCAGCAGCGCATAATAAGAGCAATAATGCAACAGCAGCACAGCCATAAATACATACTGCTTCCTTTCTAAGTTTTCCTTCTTTGGTTGTGTGACAGAAGTCCTTCAGTGAACATCAGAGACAGGTGATTCAGTCTGTTTTTTGGCCCATTGCAGAATCTTGTCTATTTTTAACTAGTCCCAGTTTTGAGATAGCAAAGTCATACACAGTCAGAGTGCTACATCAACATTTGGAGGTACTGGCTGTAGTTTCCTTCCTCACATAAGCAGCAGCAGTGACCTTACTGCGGTGACCTAGTTTTCTTTAATAATCCTATGATTTGTCCGATTCTGTCCACAAAATCTTCCCCCAGATCGTCTGCATATTTCTGATGAAGGTTATAGCTGCTCCTGCATGAAGCTCTTGTGTGAGAGAGGGATGGAGGATTGCTCCAAAATCCAAATGTCTGCTGAGTATGGTTGTAGGGATGATACTTCCAATCCAGCTGTGCAGCAAGTCAACCCATGACGGCGATAAAAGCTGCTGCTTTGAACTTGTTTTGGCTCGAACACTCAGACTGGTTCAGTGGATTCGTTTTTCTTGGGGTTTTTTTTTTCCTCTTTCTGTGTGTCAACTTTGTAGTGTCGAGACACGGTTGGAAACATGTTTATAGCATCACTTACAAAGTTGTCAAAATCATCCCATAGGCTGGCCACATAATCCCCCAATGAGATGATCAAATTAACATGAATCCAGTTCAGTTGCCTGTAGGGCAGTGCTTGTCATGTGAAAACGTTGCAGCATGTTGTTCCACATGTCACACAGAAAGACACTCGCTGGTGTCTCCATCTTTGAGTAGAGTAGCATGTCTGGGCCTCATTCTGGGCAGCATCATTTTTGTTTGAGTCATCACTTAATTTTTACAGTGAGTGCTGAACTGTGCTGACCATGTAGTATCTGAAAGACCTTTCTTTATCTCTATCCTGTGGTTGTCATTAGGCTGTAAACCCGCTGTAATTGTCTGCCGACAGGACATGGATTTGGAAGGAAAATTAAAAAGGGTCTGTACGAAATTAAAAATTTCCTCCGTCTCAGGAGGAGCAGTTAACACCGTTAACCCGGACTAAATAGAGTGTGTGTGCAGCATGTGCTACTGCTACCCACTCAACTGAAGGGTTAATCTGTTTAATGTGTGCTGGCAGGCCTCTGTAATTACCGGATATGTTGGCTGTATTATAGCGCTGGCATTCGCAGTTAGGGATATCAGTAAACATGCATTGATCAGGTAATGCATGTCGTAAAATGAATATGAGCGGGTTTGCGTGAGTAACATCTGGAGTGGCATCACAACTTTTATCTCTGTCAGGACTCGGTCTCCCATGAGTTCAATATATTCTAAACATGATTATAGGTATGATGAGGTTCACCTGTCAGCATTCCCATATTTTTCTATGTGGGCTTCCAAGAATAGGTTGAACTCACTGATGACGTCCAGCACACCCCAAGTTCCTGTTTTCAGGTCGCCAAGAAACTGGTTGCATCGCTCTCATGGAAACTTCTACCACATCAGTCCAGTGTTCACATTCACTGTCAAATAGTTTGAAACTATATGCACAGCAACAACACAGCAGCAGCTTTACTGTGTCTCTTTGATCCTTCATGTTTAGCGAAACACGCTGCTGAATTTTTCCAGACACCAAAACCTGCTGTGAGTGCAGACTGAAGATCACTGCCCTGGAATAAATTACATGTTAAACCAAACACAGTGGCTTTTGAACAGAAACACAAAGTGTTCTCCTGGCACAGTGTCATCATTTGCCAGTTTCCTTTTAGACACCGGTGGAATAAAGAATCTCTTTTGGTGTTTGGTGACATCTGCATCTTTGTTATGACAAGTTTCAGGCCCCATTGAAACCCCTAACGTAAGCTTGGCTGCTGTCTTTGCCATGGCCAGGGCTACCTGCAGCTATGGCTAATGGTTCCTTTGCTGTTTCAATGTTAGCCTTCAGTTGGGACTCCTCCTCTTTTGGGTCTTTATTGTATAGTTGCAAAGAAGATGGAATTTCAGCAGCAGCAAATCCGTATCGGCCAGATAGAGCTAGCAGTACCACAAACACAAAAGACATGCAGCCACTGTGAACAGCTTTGGTTAGGCAATATGATTCTCATGTAATTTGTATGGGCAAATCCAGAGGTCACAGCCTGGGGCCCAGTGGGAGATTCACCAGTATGGATGTACAGTCCACCAAATGACACTGAAGCAAGCACAGAAGCCAAACAAATGTTTTGGCTGATGTGCATGGCAGGACATTTTTCTTTGAGTGGGCAGAACCGTGTTCCTTTGGTACAATCATGATGTTATCTACAGTATTTGAGAAGTGCTGTTAAGTAGAGCTTTTTTTTTTCCCTTTACAGAGCCTACTGTGCTACTGTAGATGGACAGTTAATGCTATTTATTATGTCTTAATTTGTATACTTTTTATACTATTTCAATGAAGTGTCTGAAAAGTTTCAAAGGAAATGTCTATCATTCACTGGGTGTTATTAATCATCTTGAAAGCCCTTATATGCATTTAACAAACAATTTCACTCCACTTATTTTGAGATGTTGGCTGTCTACCTGAAAATGATCACATGTCTGGTTTTACTTCAGAATATCCAATATTTTTGGTATTAAGCAGACATAATCCTGTTTTTCTGCTATCTGTCATCATTTGCAGCTGAAAAGGCATCTTTGGACAGCTCTGACGCATATAGCTGTTGTTTTAACAATATTCTTTATCTGAGAACAAGGAGCAGGTTAATTTAAGAGATGACACAGTTTAAACCTAAATGACAGGATGTCTTACAATAAAGAAGACACTAAGTGGAGTGCAGCTGTGTGTGTGATGCATGTACCACTCTGTGGAACATCGTTCTGGCTCTCTCTCTAACAGGCAACCTTATCTTTATCACTCTCTCTAGTAAAAAATGAACAGGAGAGCACAAGCTAAGAAGGAGCCAATTATTGTCAGTTAGCTGTACACCGTATATCTGTCACTTCTTTTACTAGACGTTCAGGGTTCAAATGTATTTCATCCTTTTTTTTTTTCCACAAGGGCCAATGAATGTGTTGATGTTATTTATAGGCAGCTGTTTTCCTTTCCATCAGCACTGTCACCCCTTGAGTGTTTACTGCACCTTCTTGTTCCCCTCTCTGGTGACAGGAAGCTGGGTTTAATAATAGGAAACATTCCACTTTTCACTGTAAGTACTTGTATTGTCAGTGCCTGTAGATCTACTTTTTTCTGTGTCAGTGCCAAGAGAGATTCAGTGGTTCATGAAGCAAAAATATGTTTTCATACATTGCACTGGAAGGTACAATTTTAACATGCTGGTTTAATTGCTTCGATACACTAACAAATCTTATGGAGAAGAATATAAACAAACAGGAGCAAAGAAGAAATAACACACACACAGAGACAAACATATTAACTGCATACAAACTGGCACCTGATTTACTGTCTCTTTGTGTGTGCATGTTTGGCTGTTTCTCAGTATGTGTCACCTGAATTGATCATGTTGTTAGTGCAAAGATACTTTTAGCGCAACAGCCTTGTTGTCTAATAAAAGACGAACGCAGATTTTAAATGTGCCCGAGTTCTACCAAAAGCCCTGTGACTGTTTTTCATTTCTGTATGCGAGAACTTTAAAATCCTTGAAAAAACATATTTTCTCCATCTGTCTCCTTCTGTGAGAAATGGGATCCTACACAAACACAAAAATAATCTCCCAACCTCCCAATCTCCCCAACAAATGTTTCTTTCCACACAAGAGACTTCTGTATTTGTGTTTTTGCCTTACTTTTGCTGGTTTAAAGTGGGTGGGGTTCACTGGGAAATAAATTGCATTCATGTTCAAATGTCACCGGTGCACAGTGAACTCAATCAAGTATATAGTGGGGGCTATACATCGCAAGACAGCGGCAGAATGCAGGACAGATACACTACATATACAGTAGGTAGCAGACAGAGGTTGCTATATCCACAGTCCAGCATAGCACCTTTCACTTTTTCAACACCTCTGAGCTGCTGTAGGAATGACTGTGACAGTGCAAGTTTGCTGTTTCATAAGCTAACTGCAAGTTTCATGCCTCTGAACAATAACAGTTCTTACTCCACTGAAGTAGCCTCAGTCCAACTGTGAAAGCGAGGCTGTTTTTCCCCACAAAAATGGTTTGCTTGGTGTAAAAGCTCAGGACATTGGTGTTATTCAGCTGTTACAGGACCAAACATAACTGTTGACTCTTGCTACCAGATGTAGTTAAGGGGGATTCGCAGAGGCACGGAGGTCACTGAGAGCCCCTGTTCTAGGTAAACCCAGTTTCTTTATCTGTCACCTTCAATTTCCCAGTCCCAGGCAACATGCCTCTTGGATGCCTCACAGTGCTGTTGTGTGCAGCAGGTCATTGTCTTTGTTCGCAAACTAATTTCCTTATTAGAGGGACAGATCCATTTAAAATCCCCTGACACTTTCTCTCCCATCAGGTCTTTTCTTTGATAAAAGTGGTTAGCAACTGATTGAAAATGAGTCACCCAGTGTTTTTTGTCCTCAGCATTTATCGTTTGCCAGTCTCCTTTATTTGCACTCCCACCAGGCAATTCTATCGAAAAATGAACCTGTTTTATTTCCCTGATAGTGTCTTTGCTCATTGCCAAAAGCACAAACTGTTCAAAACACAAAATTTTGTGCTTGTTGTACAGCGAGTCCTGTGGTCTAATGTGATGGGTTGACCAGAGACGCTCCTGCATTTTTAATTGTGTGAAAGCCTGAAAAGCATAAAAAACAAGAATGAATGATACTGAATGTTGTGAACAGAAATTATTTAATAGTTTATGGTCAAATAGATCAATCTAGAACTCATTAATTACTGACCTTAAGAGGTAACCCGACAAATGACTATCTTGTGATAAAGGAGTTAACTACCCTTCTGCACTTGAAGTGTTTGTGCTGAGTTAAGCTGTGTTAAGTTAATGGTCTCCTGGCTGTTACAGACAAGAGAATGGATGAGATGGGTATCATGTCTTAGTTACCCCTCGGGTGAGAGAGGGAGTGAGTGTATTTCCCCAAATGTCATATTATTCCTTTGATTGCCAATTCCTTTTATAACAGTCTTTTATTTAACACGATGCAGGAGGCCAAGCTCCGACAGCTCTACACAGACACTCAGATGCACACTTGACACACCCTTTATTTATTTAGAAGTAAAACTCAATTGGATATCACTTTTAATGTGACTCTCTTCTGTCTTCTTTTCTTTTATTTTTCACTCACATCATCTACATTAATATGTAAATAGAAATGTATATTTACTAAAGAAAAGAAGCAAGATCCCACATCGGGGAGTCGGTGATGTTTACATAAAAAGAGAAGCAGCAAAGATCAGGTCAGACACTGCAGACTCATGAGACAAGCAGGCCTGGTATTATGCTGCATATCTAAAGTCATAACATCATAGCTGTCGTCAGAGCTGTTGTCATTGGGTTCAGGAGGCGTTTGTTGAAAAACTACAATAACAGGGGCGCAGTTGTATCATACTTGATTGTAAACCTGTAATAATTCTGGTTTCACTCATCATTGAATATAAATTACATTTGAAAACACAGGAGCTCGCTCGTGCACTGAGCTATGGTTACCCTGATGTTCCCTTCTTTGTTGCTCAGCAAGAGTACATTTGTCCTGAGGAGTCAAAATCAATATTATTTTTCTATAAATGACAAGCTAAGGGTGCATGGCAATATACATCAAAATGAGTTGGGTTTTTTTGTTCGCTGGCTGTTTCATGTGTTTCCTAGGGATGTGATGGGCCTGCAGGGTGTTGTCATGATAACTGAGATTTGCCCGACTTTGTTTAGATGAAATGCTTGTGTTGATATGGACACCTTTCTGTCACCTGAAGTGATGCAACACTTCTCAGAGCAGGGAAATCTGAGAAAGCTTCACTCTCTGCGTTTCATATTTTGTCTCTTTAGTATCCTTGTTGCATTGCTTTACACGTACATGTAGATTTATAGCTTGAGGGGCCGCGCTCTGCCAGCAGATGGACCAGATAACCTCATATCAGACTCTCCACCTCCACAGTCATCAGTTCAGACTCAAACAAATCCTTTGCTTGTGCATGGCGGAAACAATCCCCTAGAAACTGACACCAAGAATAATTCAAGGAATGAATAGATACTACTCCTATCTGTTATGATAATAGTTTGCTCCCCGGCTTCATTCCGCTTTGTTTTCCCTTCCAAATAAGTAATAGATAATAGAGTTAAATTGCTTGTGATGTGGTGCTTTAAGTCCTTTTTTAATGCTGTGTCTAGAATTTCTCCAGTTATGTATTTCACACTCTCTCTGCTAATGAGAAACCAATACACAGGCAACTAAAGTCATTTCATCCACCCGCCCTGACCTCCTCTCTCTGCAGACTTACTGCCTCTATAACCATGCCACACTATTTCCTCCTTTCCCCCAAATAGATGAGAGTCATAATTCTGTAAATAACTGATGCTGTTGTTCGTCTTGCCATGAGTCTGCCCCAGCAGCTCAAAGATGGTAGATGGTCGACTGAAATGAGCCGCAGGAATAAGTGTTAGGTCATATTTTTTAGTACTGTTCATATTATTCTCTTAATGATGTTGTTGTGTTGCCTAAAAAAATGTTTCAGCGGACTCAAACCTATTAGCCGAGAGAGGGAGAGAAAGAGAACAGCGGTATATGTCACTTATGCTTTGCTATACTATATCTGATCTCTTTAGCACTTTGTCTCATACTTATTCTGTCAAACCTCAGACATCCCAGCTCTCTGGGACCACACCTTTCACTTGACTTTGCATATGCACAATTTATCCATATCCAGGTGCCTTTGCTTTGCTTTATGATAAAGCTATAAGAAGGCTATTTTATGTCGTAATACACAATAAAGTGATTATATGATTGTAATGAAGTCAAAATGGTAAAGCCTTCCACAGCAGCTCTGCTAAAAGCAACAAACCATCATTTTGATGAAATTACATTTTTATCTAAGCCAATTTCCTATGCACTCCTGATTGATTTCTATTTTTGCTTCTCATGCCTTGTCTCATCAGTGAGAGCAAGATCTAAATTGGTTCAGTAACTTTCGATATCTCTGACATTGTCCGGACCCAGCATGATGTCAATGATGTCATCTTACACTCCGGGTTTTGCTATCCTCACCCAATATATCAAGAGGGAAGATGGAGTCCACTTATTTATTTCACAGTTAAATGCCTCCTCATTATTCTGTGGTTCTTTCAAAGACACTCAACTGTAACAGGAGCAGAAAAAAAAGAGATGGCGAGATACAAACACTTGCAGAGGACTCGATACTACGAGAATGATTTCACATCTATTTCACTGATGAACTGCAACTGAGCATTTCAACAAAAAACTTTCAATGAAACTGCTGTGCTTAAACGAGGCTAGAGGTTGTACCATGTTTAAGGTAAGGTTAAGTTTTGTTTTTGTTTTTTTACTAAAGTTACGAGTACAAAAAGATGAGGAGGCAGAATAGCAAAGGTAAGTGTCTTTTTCAAAGTGCTTATATTTCTTTATTTTAATGACCTTTTTTAAAAAGTTAGAGTGAAAATCCAGGAAAAAGAAAAAGAATTCATGTCTGAAGCTGAGCACAGAATGAAAAAGTTTGATGACATTCACGCTCAGAAAGAGAATCAACGCATAAGGGGTAAATAATCAGATTGGCACACACACAAAAATAAGGTACAAATGGCAACATAGTAAATGCAGCAGATAACACGAGGCACACTCAATCAACTCAGGGACAATGGATAGAAACAAATGAAACTCTCCACTACACACAATAACAGATATGGTAAGAGAAATCATCACAAAGCCATGGTTGAAAATGCGCTTGCTGACAGAAATTTAATTAGTCTACCAAAAAAACACAGGAAGAAATTATCAAACAAGTTCAAGACAGAGCAAAATGATTTGTTCAAAGGTTTACCACAGAAAATTTTGTTCATTTTATCATAAGGTTAAAACTGTAAGTGACGGCTCAAATTACTGCATGCATGTGAAAATGGATCGTCTATAAGAATGCACATAAGTATCAGCCGGCTCCTCTCAGCTTTGCTGAGCTTCTAGGCATCTGTCAGCTGTTTGATATGTTTTGTTTACATGCCATGCAAATGAGTTTTGCTTCACTTTTGCAGCTCTCATCAACATCAAATTATAGCAGACGACTGGGGCGCTGTATAGTTCAGTGGGTTGAACAGGCGCCCCATCCTGAATGTGGTGGCCCTTTACTGGATGTGATTCTCTCTTACCTATCCTATCAATTAAAGGTAAAAAGCCCCCCCCAAAAAAAGATATAGCAGACGACTGTTCTGAGTGACAAAAGCTCTGAGAAACCCACTGTTGCTACATACTGTATCTACTGGATTGTAAATAAGTGATTCTGATTCTTTAAATTAGATAAATATAAAATGCACCAATTCAAAACTGGAACTGTCAATGTGGCAAGAGAACTGATAGTTACAGTATTAATATATTAGCAAAATGCAACAACAGCAAGAGAGCTTGGAGAGGATGCAGCAACCCTGGCTCTTAGAAATTATGTTTCTGTACAACCACTTGGAAATATGTGTCAAATCTAATACGCCAAAATTATACTGCCCCACACTGTCAAAAAATGGAGGAGGGGGTAATAGTTGGAACTGAAGAAAGATATTATGTTTTCATGCAAATCAATTTTTTGTGCCTCCAGATTTTGATGACTGGAGGCTAATAAACAGAGCAGCATATTATGACTATCAGCAAATAATATGTTACGGGGTCAGCACTGTGTCAGTCTCAAAGATGCAAGGTAAAAGAATTTTCTGAGATTACTCGTTTCTGGAGAGTAAACAGCTGAAATAATGGATTCTAACTGCATGCACAAACCAGTCTAAACAAACACAGCAACAACTGAAAAAATACCGGTATATATTTATAGGCATTTAATAAAAATATACTTGAACAACAGGCTTTGTTAAAAGTAATAAACTCGGTAATCTGCTTTCTCATTTAATTTTGAGTAGTTTATTTGCATGCATAATTCCCAGTGAAAAATGTTTTCTGGTTGACAATGTCTTGCACTTCAATAGCAGCCTGAAGGGGAAATAAAATATGCTAATAGACAGATGCTCACAGCTGCTGTAGAAAATAGGGTCAATAGTCATTATCACTACTCATTAGACAATGATACGGAGGAAATTCACAGGACACTTTAAGGCAGATGTATTGTACTAACAAGCAGTGGTATCAGTGTCACTTGAGCATTGGTCTATTGTACACTAATTACATCCATCATATAGTGATGGTTTAATGACTGTGCTAGTCAAACAGACTGATTACAGCTGCTATGCTAACTGCATTACAACATTTATGTAAGGTACAGTGTGCTTTATCTAAAGTAAAATAAAAAACTGAAACAGAAATGAGCTGATTTATTCTGCCTGAAAAAATGAACTCTCTGGTCCATTTGAAGTGGTAAAACCTTAAAATCTGCATCCAACCAAATCATCGTTAGAGTCACACTGAGGTGTGTGATTAACATTTTAAAATGAGACACTCTGAGCCGTGCAAAAATACTGACCTTTGCTACCACTGCCTTTCAGTGCAGAGATAACTTGAAAAAAAAAAAGCTCCCAATGAGCCACTGTATGAAGATGAACAATAAAATGCTTAGAATAAAAACACATTTCAGCTTAGTCCAAGTTGTCTCTCTTTTTGCATATATACAGCCTGGTAATATAATATCAGCCATCTATCTACAGTGATTTTAGTGAAATAAATTCTTTGGTAATCAAAAGTTTAATTTGTCAAAAGTCGACAAAACTCTTCTTCCCGCAACTGTTTAGAGGGGCAGGTGTGCAGGAACAGCATGAATCAATATGAAATAGCAATTAAAAAGCCCTGCACTGTATAACTTGCAATAAACTACTTGTTCGCAATATCTATCTCTGTTAAAGAAATAAAACTAGTGAACAGTACACTGGACAATACAGCAAGCCTCCAACTGTCCTCAATCTTTTGCCATGCTTTTGCCCTACTACATCTGTTGACTCCTTAACCCAGCTTTTACCTCCTTGACCCTGTCAGCCTACTTGCTGTTTTTAGCCATGCCAGCTACAGAGGGAAAATTAACCGAAAGGTGCTGCAGTAACTGCAGCTTGTTTTCCTCAAACTCTTGTGGTAGAATGTGAATCTTTATCCCCATTTGAACTCAGACGCTCTGAAAAATGCTTCAAGAGATAACGGTCAGTTTCAAATAACACCCGTAACAGAGGTCAGTGAGAGGCTGCAGCTTTCACTGTGACTGGTAATAGCAGATGTTCGGTGAGCTGGAGAATCCCAATATTTACTTTGAAATATTGTGTTGATCTAACGTAATATTGATGTTAAATCTGTTAAAAAAAAACATGGCATCATAGTAACAAACTGATCTATCTTCATCCCTCACGATGACAAATATTACTTTTAAACTTCTCTAATCCATGTGTAAGAGTTTGGATATAGCAAATACAGAGAGAGAAATGAGGTTGAAACAAAGTTTACTCAATTGCACATCCAATTGATTTGCATTTCCCTGACTAGTACTCAAACTGAGGAGCATATCTCGTGTCTTATGCATAAATCAACAAGGATAATCACATTATGAAAATCAGGTTGATGAGGCGCTTCCCCCTCACAGCCCAAGAACCCAGGAGAATGTGCTTCAGTCAGAAAAATTTGCTGCCTGACAAAATCAAAACTCAGCTGATGTGCTATTTCAGGTGCCGGGGAATGTCGGTTGCGGAAATATAATCAACCCAATCATAAGTCTCCGTCACATTGCCTCATTCTCTCAGTCATGATATGTTAACCGCATCCAATGAGAGCAAGTGCTCCCATATGTATATGTATCACTTTAGTTTGAATTTCATAAGCAACCGTGCTACTTGTATTTTCATTTCAAATGGCCAACAACAAAAAGGAGGAATGAATAAATGAATGAATGAAACTGAAAGAAAAGAAGTTGTGTGCAATGTAATGGCCATTAACTAGATCAGAACTGGTGCTGCATTTCTTTTATGTTCAACAGTGGTGATTTGTTGAACATGATTTGCATGATGTGCACGTATTTACCCTGTCTTTGAATCGTCCCTGTCTTGAGGTCAAATCCAGTCTTTTAATCCACTCTGTGCCTCCTACTCTTTGTTGTTACTTTTTTGTCGAATTTCGCCCATTTAGTCCCTGGCATTGTTTGCAAAGTAGCAAAAGAAACTCAATCAGTTGCACAATTTGGATTTGTCTCACTCACTCACTCACTCTCACCTGTGTGTATAGGGGAAGCAGAGGTGGTCAGTGGTAATATATAATATATATATATACATATATACATACAGGAAGCGAGCCAACTACACTTAACAAAAAAACAAACAACCCCCCATCCCACGCCATCCCCACCCAAAAAAAACCCAACAAAACAACAACAACAACAACAAAAAGAGCCTGTGACTATCAACATCACAGAAAAGCAAACCCAAAGTCAATAACGGTAAGTGGACTTGGCAACTGTGTCAGCCAGTCAATGGGTTGCTATGACAACCACTCTTGATAAGGGAAATCGGGTTTGATGTCCTGAAAAAACAACTCTCCGCATCAAAAGGGGGTCTGTTTACTGACTGAGCCCCTCCTGGAGACGACTGTAAGGAAGCCTCTCCACGCTGCAGGGTGATGACTTTAAATGTAGTTCAGATCATCTGTTTCCATTTGTCAATAAGAGGGAGCTTATGAATAAGAAGTCTCATTGCATATTCAGAGACAATGACCATCAGTGTCAAAGGGGTGTCAGTGGGATGAGTTTCCCTTCATCTATCAACCTCTGGATGGGTGGTCACGAACCGGAGACCCCCACAACTCATTATTGATGTTTTCTAATTAGTCTTTTGGTTCTCTTTGATCCCATATCTTGTTATTCACCACTGTGGCTCCTTTGCCCTTTGGAAATAGCGAAATCATTTCTTCTCATGCTGTGATTTACAGTTATTGCGTGCTGAGGCCAGGCTAGGCAATTTGGAGATGAAAATTAACAGGGACAGGAGGAGAGTTCAAGTCTGTAACTCATTTCCACTTTCACTTCCTCCTCCTCTTTTTTCTCCCACATATGAAAGTCATAACTCAAGCCTTAGTGTCCTGGGCTGGCTACGTATCCTTCACTGGGACATCACATTGTCAGGCATGTTGGTCTCAAGGTTGTTCTCAGCACTGACTATGAAGTTCAGTAAAGCTGCTCTGCACATATCTCAGTCAAAGACAGATGGCTGTTGGACCTGAGCTCTTAAGGAAAAAATTGAAATCATCAAAAAAACAAGTTGGCTACATTTCTGCTCCGGTCAAATTACACCACAGTACATTTGTAGTATGCTTCACTCATTTCTCCCAATGCAAAGTAATTCTCAGATCTCAATCTCCTTTGAAAATTGAACACTGAAGAAATAATGTTGAAAGTAACCTACAGTGACGATCAAACAAAACTGAACCGCGTAATGCATCCATTTCCCACCACGGTATTTTGAGTATTCACTGTGCAGAATGACTAAAAACACATTTTATCACATTCAAAAGCATCACTGTTACAAAAGAAACGATACACGTGTTCGAAGTGTGTTTGCGTTCATGTCTTTGCATGTTTTCTTCATAAATAATCTCTCTGTATATAGTTACACCACATAGCAGTTTGTCAGAGACTCCTATGATGCTCCAAAAGCTTCTCCTCTCCCAATAATGATCCCACTAAATCTCTCCACAGCTACCTCCCTGAAGTGGACAGCAGCCTCAGGACCTGTAAGTAAAGCCGTAGACCTGGTGCAGTGGGGCCAGTAAACATGGATGATTTGCTCCAAAACACCTTGAAACTACCCGACCTCCTCCCCATGGCTGCAGAGGAGAGTGTGTGCGTGAGAGAGAGCAAGAGACAAATTGAGAGGCAAGGATGAGGTGAGCAAAGGAGGGCAAGGAGAGTTGTAGCCTGCACTGGGAGTTTTTTTTAACAATTACACATGAGTGTGTTTCTGGAAGAGTCAAGAAGAGAGGAAGAGAGATGCATTTATCTATGTGTGTGAGAAAAGGACAGGAGGGCTGGAAAGGGTAGAAAGAGGCTTCTACTAAACTAATACTGATTGCTCCCCTGGTGTATGTGTAGTGTGTGTGTGTGTGTATGCATGTGTGTGTGTGTGTGTGTTTGTCATGCATGGTTTGATTACTAACCCAGTGAAGTGGTGCCGAATCAAATAGTAAAGGGAAAAACACCTGATCCTCTATAATTGCATTAACTCCTGCCTGGGCACGCACACACACACACATACACACACACATACACACAGAGCTACAAGGGTCTGACACCCCAAAAAGAAAACATGACATTCACTGGGTGAGTCTTGATTGATTATGGCCTCAGACAACCTACACCAGTGGTCTCTAACCTTGTTTCATCTGGTGTGTCCACACACACCTGTCAGATGAACAGCAATACTAAATGATAGCTATGTTATCCTTACCTAGCTATTTCAATTAGCCTATTTTGCCTCCAGCCTGTTTGAACACTACTTTTAAATGTAATGAATAAACGGCAATAACAGTGGGTAGCGAATTAGATATCCATTTATACCATTTAGTATTATATACTATTACAAATATTTACTGTAAATTGGTCAACACATTTCTTGCGAAACAGTACAATATATGTATGTCAGTGCTACTGGATACTTTTGGGATCAGTAAAGTATCTCTAAGTCTAATTTGTTGAAAACTTTAATGTAAGACAAAAATATTTAAAAAATTGAAATGTTTTAAAACTAAATGTTCGCTTAAGAATGAACTCCAATCATTGTTTTATTTTTTTTACCCTCATATTAAGATGTATCTAAATGAGTATAACCTCCCACACACAACACAGTGTCCAGGTGTTAGAGCTAAATGAGGAAGTGGTATTCACACAAAATTAGTTGAGCTTCTCCACAGTCTTCCAAGTACCCCATGGCAAATCTTTAAGGACCAGCTGGGGTGCAAGAACCCCTGATTAGAAATTACTGGTCCTCATGAGCATGAAAATGCCAGATCATAGAATATAGCCAGCAATAATCGAAGAAAAATCAAACTAAGAGAAAACTGACTTCAGTTCTTCACCTGGCTGGGTCCAGTGCAGTGGTAATGTCCTTATGAAAACACTTATACGTCTACAGTTGAATTACAGCCTTTGCTGTTAAACCAAATCTGGCCTGTGTGCGTGTGTGTGTGTGTTGGAGAGGAGCAGCCTGCCAATATTGCCATCAATATCTGTTCATCTAATAAATGCACAATCTTGCAAAATAAAATTGAGTTTCATTCACAGTAGCCAGCAAAGCCATATTGAAACCTATTGATTGCCCGTGCTTATGTTCGCCTGCAGCAGCGGCAGCCAAGGACCCATTGGTTGTGGGATGAGATGTGATCACTGCTGCTGCCAAACGAGTACATCGACAGTGGCGGCAACGGGCCCACCTCAGCAGGGTTTTAGGTAGCACACGCGCTGGCACTTAACCTTGAAGCTGTGTTCAACCTCGCAATGAATAATGCCCTTGGATGGAGGGGGGGGTTGTAG
>OMNW01035457.1:21592-33854 GCA_900303245.1 Selene dorsalis | reverse complement strand
GGGGGGGGGTGGAGACTAAAGGAGACAGGTTTATCTGAATTATGCAGGGGCTACCTTCATTCTAATGTCAGACACACCTCTACACCACCTGCATGTGCCTGCTGCACAAGTCAGGCACACTCACATGTACACAGTGACACACATACAGACATACACACATAGGCTGGTATGAACTATATAAACATTCATTTAAATGAGTATTCTATTGCTAAGTTAGTATTCAGAAGCTGTTCACTGCCAACACATGAATAAGTACTTCTAAGGTTAAGGTTAGGGGAGGATTATCATCATGGTTAAGAAAAGAAAGAATAACATTGATGTTTGGCTTGAGATGTGATGTGAATTTTGATCTCTGGCATGAAGGTTGAATGCACTACACAACTCCCCCAGCCCGACCCTGACACCCTTAGTTTTTGCTTCATTACATAGAGGGCACGCTGCTTCCAGCATTGGCACTGAACACTGGCACTGGAGGTAAATCGTGTGCTGCAAAATCATTGTCCAAGTACAAAGAGTACTGGGTGAAAACATCAGCTGTGATTTGAAAAGCCTAAAAAGAGTGAAGGACATAATAAAAAAGAAATCTATTTCCACCCTGCAGCTCACTGGGATTTTATCTATCAGTCGCTGTAGTAAGCATCACTGTGTAAATGTCGGAGATGTAGCCTTTTAATTACAGACCACCTTTGTGAATCCCCCATCTTGACAGAGCAGCAGTTCAGAGGAAGTGAGATAGAACTAATTTTACATAAAAGAGTCATCTTTGAATATGGGTCATATAACTTGTACCGGTTCATTTCCCAGCCAGGTGATGGGATGCATCATCGTCCTCCTTTATATGTTGTAACAGTGCAAGACACACATGGCGCCCCTTGGCTGCTGGGAGAGGTCTGTTCAATCAGAGTTTCATCTTCACAGAAATCAATGTGATGGAGCGCTGCACCCAAAGTGGATGTTAGCAGAGGCAGGCAGCATCAGAAGCCTAAATCAAAAGCCATCGGTGCTTAGTATATCCATCAAGGCTGAAATGAATTTTGGGGAGGAAAAAAAGGCAGAGCGACTTGATTTAGAGGGAAAAGAAATGGTTAGAGAGGTTGAAAGAAGAAGAGGCAGAAAGAGAGGAATATATGCAGATAGGACCTCGAGAGTTGTTGACTTTTGCTTTTCCTTCAGGAGAAGAAAATGTCCTGTCCTTTTAAGCAGATTCAAAGATAAAGTCTCTTTGGATGGTGGTGTCAAAGACAGACTATATTATGAAGGACAAGAACAAAGGAGACATTGGATGAAGCTTAAAAAAAATCTGAGAATATTACTGTAATTTTCCTTCCTCCGTTCCTGCTTCCCCAGCAGCAAGATTCATACGAGCCTCTGACTTTTTTTTTTTTTTTTTCACCCTGGGAAGACAGGAGGCACACTCTGTATTGCATGGAGAGGATGTAAAAATAAATCCTCCTTTGCTGATTAATGCCGAAAGGAAGTGAAATCCACCACTCACAGTCACTTCCTGCTCAAAAGGCAAACCATCTTCCCAGGACAAGGACAATGCCTCATCTGCCAAGACGTTGTGTCATTTTGCAGGGATCAACTCAAACAGCTGTTACGCTGCTTTATCCCCTGTCAACACTGCAGACATAGTGCCATCGCTGAATATCACTGAATATGAGACACATAGAGAATGTCCTTCATGTGACACTTAGAGGAGATGAGGAAGGAGTTTGTAGGAAGCAGGATTTCAAATGTAAAAGTGATTCTTTAATAAGAGGTTTCATAAGAGGGACAGTTGCTTATTAAAAAAGAACAGAGCCCTCTATTGACATTATTCAGCTTTATATTAGCTTTAACCTGAAAAAGTACAGTGACAATCTGTCTCTCCATGAACACGAACTTTGATTATAACTCCCAGTTGAGGGCAATCATACATTACCAATCTAATTTAGTCCTTCGCCCAAGATCACTGAGTGAAACAGCGATGACTTTTTAATAACGCGACCTGTTCAGTCCCACTGAGCTGTGACGATGAAAAGTCTGATTCATTAATTGTGCCGACGGGGGAAAATTACAATTCCAATAATGAATCTGTTTGTGCCATTGTGAGAAATGCTGTACACTCCCTTAAAGTTGACTGTGCACCTCGGCAGAATGGATTTTCATTCTGTGATCAACGGCGCTGATGAGAATGGCATTGTTCATTAAACACACACAGTTTCACAAATGAGGGATTTGACTTCTATCTCTATTGCCAAGCTTTAATGTGCTTGTCTTGTAATTGGCCCGGATTAGTCAGCGGTTTGTCAAGTGTGAACACAGTCCAGTTGCGCTCACCTCCCTTCAGCAGATGGACCTGAGACAAAGATTTAGTCACTTGACTTCCCTCCGCTCTGTTTCTGTGTTACACCCACACCAGCACAAAGTGGGCTTGTACAGGAGAATATGCCAGAGAATGGGGCAGCGTTCAGGAGTCTCACTGTGCTTTCTCAGGTTTAACAAATCAGCATCTGTTGGCCAGTCTGGCAGCCAGGAACCTACTGACTCCAACCTAGATAAGAGACAGAGAGAGCGAGGGAGGAGGCAGGAGGTGGAGAGGAACCCTCACAATGCTGAAATGTTGCTAGCTAAAAAGTAGACCACAGCAGTAAATGAGTTAAGATACCTTTTATCTGAATAGCCTATTGCTCTGTGTATTTTGATATTTAAAGTATGCTAAGCTTATGAAACTCACAGAAATCACTATTAAGGAAGGCTAAGCTAACCACTGCTGTGGTAAACCTGCTCGGGGATACGTTAGAGAAAATGTACACTCATTACATTTTGTCAAAGAAACAGGATTCGTCTTTCCTTGCCAGTCAGTTACACTCTCGCCCTCCTGGTGGCGATAACGCGCCTTTAAGCTGGTTGCCAAGCGACAATTAAAACAAAAGAAGAAGCAGCCCGCCGCACTTTCTTTAAAAAAAAAACCCAAATTGCTTACGCTTTGGAAGAGGAGAGACTGTAATGACCACCTGACCTCATCTCTTTATGATGTTGTTTTGCTTCACTGTGGAAAGGAGTGGAAAGAAATGGTTCAGGAACTCAATGGGAGAAAGGTAGAGTTTAGTGTGTTAGCTGTATTGCGGACTAACTCGGGAAGGTAGTGTATAGAAGTTGTGTTGTAATTTCTTAGAGCAAAGAGACTGTTTTAGACAATGTAGCTCGTTTTTTTTTCTTTTCTAAGTGTTACATACATCCTGGACCACACTCCTGATCAGCAGGTGGCGGATATGCACTGTAATGTTGTTTGCTAACTGCCATAAAACTGCATGAAGAAGAAGAAGAGGAAGAAGATGGTGAAGAAGAAGATGGTGAAGAAGAAGAACAAGAAAACATGGAAATACCTTTATGAACTCTTTTGATGCTTTTGCTCAATGGACTAAAGGAATACATATGAAGAAGAGAGACAGAAAAGTGGTCACCAAGACTGTTTCAAAGGTAGGGATCACCTGTTCCACTATTTCTGGTTTAAAATGCTAGTAACTTTTGTCCTCATGATTATCTTAATGTCAGAAGAGCTCAACAGTTGTAATGTGGTGTAACAATGTGTAGCAGATTAATATTGATCAAAGTTGAAGCATGTCTTAAATGCCTGTTGTTAGGCTGCTTTGCTTCAGATGCCTCCAGCGACCATGTGGGGTTTTAAAAGCCTCACCCACCTCACTTGTATTTTTCTGCTCCATTTGTTTCAGCTTCATTTAGATAAATAGAAAAAACTATAAAATGATTGTTTGAGATACACGACCAATGTGGAGCATATTCTCATTGGATTTGGGTAGTGGAAAAGAATGAGAGCGAGGACTTTTACTGTGTTAAGTTGGGTATTGTTTTGATATTAACTCAGTAATGGAAATGTGTGGACGTGTGATGCATTTGCTAAACAAAAATGCAGTTTTTTTCTCCTTAAATGAGTGAGATTATATCTCAGAGATAATAACCCTAACCCCCTAAGCCTAATGATGAAATTATCAAATATCTTTGCCTTTACTGATAATATGCATCTGTGGAAATATCCCTCCTTTTATTTTCAAAAACCTGGTCATCTTAAGGACGCTGATATTAACATTAAACTTAAAATAGTTGGAGCTTACTGTTGGTTCTCAGCGAGTGCAGGTGGACAGGTTCGGCTATGCTGCTACCACCACTGTCAAAAAGATATGTAACATTTTGTCAAGCATTACATAAAGAAAAAAATAGCAACATAAGGTCAACAGCAGTCACAGTTGTTTAACACCCATGAGTCCTTGCGGTTACCCCTGCAGTTCTCCCCACACCAATGTTACGTAAACCTTCACAGGAAATGCTATTCGCCCGATTGTCTGAGGTGTGATAACCAAGCAACAAGCGACTCATGTTCAGAGACAGAAGTGACAAAGTGCGGACACATAGGCTGTGTTTTTCCTGGTGTGTGGAGGGTGTTGATGAACATGATTACTGTACATGCCTGGCAGAAATCTGACCCCTAAAATGCAGAATCTGTAAACTTCTAACCAGAGACAAAGGACTTCTGGTTCAAATGCGAGCGTGAATGAAATGTCACGAAGACGCCGGTGTGAATGTGTCATCCGTAACTCGTGGTAACATAAGAGTGAAGGCACCTTCTGTGCGCCAGCTGATGATTCATTTCTCAAAGTGCAGCTTCACAAAAAGATACTTGCAGCACTCACATCCTCATCTCCCTGTCTCTCACCAACGAACTCTCTCCTTCGCTGTGTCACTGTGCATCTTGCTCTTCAAATCATATGCTCCTTCTCGCCATCTTTGATACCGCACACACACGCACACAATGTTAAGGTGAGTGAGTGAAGCACTTCCATGCATCATTAGAGCAGTGATAATGGCGCAGACATAAATAGAAAGATGCCTGATTGGCCTGAACATTACATTTACCTCAGTAGATTATTCTTTGGGAAATTTCGTATTTGCTAGGTGTGTATGTGTCTGTACAAAAGTTTATTTGAGATATGAGAGTGAGCAGACCTCTGTTTGGTCATTTGCAGTCAGACATTCACAAGGGTCACACACTTCAGCTTGTACTGGAGTTAAATTCATGTTGTAGTATCAGATAGATAGATAGATGATATGTTGGAAGCCAGGTGCAGTATGTTGGTTGTTGTGCTTTTTTGTTGCAGATCTCACCCCAAATTGTCCATTCAGTGTCTTTATGATTTATGACTTAAATAACCAACAACAACACCTAACATTGTACTTTGCACAGTCCAGCACACATACACAAGCTCAGAAATACACTGTGGAAAGACATCACCTTGTAGACAGCACCTGTGTAACCTGCTCGAGTACAGAAATAGCCCACTGTGCTGTGGCCATGGAACACCAAGTACCATTCAAATCTGTGATAAGCCCAGTTATTCAGCATGAGACACTACCACTGATGTGCCTCGCTACATTTGTGCTGGCAGATGCTGATAACATCTCCATTTGATAATAACCGTCACTGTTTTGAAATAATTTATAAGGATGACACTGATGTTGTTGTGTAGAACATAAAAATGGAAAATGTATTCCTCCATTGACAACCTGACACATGCAACAAAGCCGACAGTGTCATGGAGCCATCAGTCAGGCAGCAAAACAAGTGAAAACATCTGTGTGGGTGGACTCGTTGGACTGGGTTTGATTGGATTTGTCGGACATAAGTATCGCAGATGATTTTCAAACTTAACTGATCCAATTCAGGAGCTGCATCCAGTGGCTTTTTGCCTTTAATTGATAGGATAGTGGAGAAAGACAGGAAAGGGGGAGGCTGGCATCCAAATTCACAGTGGGATAGGTCTCATGTTTATTGAATTTACAAAAATTCCAATTTGTTATTATGATTTAGGATTGGGGAGGCGCTGACTTGATTGGAAGCAGTAGAATAATTGGGCTGACACACACACACACACACACGCTTGAGGATTATAGGACAAGTAATTGTTTGCAACAAGCCTCAGTTGGGACCAACTGTGTCATCTAGTGTGTAGCCAGCGAAACACATGCAGCCGCGGAGGTGTCATGGCGATGTCAATCATGCGCGCACAGATGTCACAGGTGGTCTAATCAGGCACGTGGATTCAAGCAAGTGAAAACACCTGTGTGGGTGAACTAAGGGTTTGTTCAGAACAGAGGTTGAGAAGCAACCTGGTAATAGGTAATAATCCTGAGATCATAACGCTGTGTGCCAGTTCATGTGGCCAACTGGTCGTCGCATCGGCAGTATTTAATGTTAACCTCTAGAGACAAATCTGCACTTTTTGTACAGTCAAACACAGGTGCAACCCACTGAACAGTAATATCTAGTAAACATCAAGCAAGAAAATAATGACTTGTTCAGAACCGATGCAGGATTAATGTTTCATTAGCGTTTCCATCAGAATTCCTCTGATCAGAAAATTAACCTTTAACAGGCCAGATGTGTGCTTTGATTGGATCCTGCAGTTCACAAGCACTGTTACAATATACAATTTTAATGTTGGTTGCCTTCCATCAAGGAAGCTAAGTCCTGTTTCCTGAATCTAAATATCCCAACATACGCATGTAGACCATAATTTTCCACTTTTTGTGTAAACTCATTATAAACATGAAGATGAAAATGCTTACTGCATCATGAAGTTTCAGAGGGAATGCTAAATAAGGTAATGAGGCTTGGCAACAGGCTACCAAGTGTAATAGTTTCATAAGGGGAGTCACATTTTTTAAGTAGCCAATTTACTACTAGGTTTATCATTTGCAGACAGACATCACTAGGTTGTAATTAATTCTCTCTAAATTCAAAAGAAATCAATTTTGGCTTTTATGGAGCTGTCAGCGCCGTTGTCATTATCGCTATAGCTGCGACTGATATTTGTCAACTGTCTACATTCATGCAGGTACTGTATGCGTAATTCAAAGACAGCAGGCCTTCTTCTGAACCCATCTTTCTCTGAATCTCCCTGAGTCATCGGCACATCATAAAATGCGCAGACGTGCTGTCGGTGCCATTTGCAGTGACACATGAAATTGTCCTGAGTCATTCTCTTTTCTGAAGCTTTTTGAGTGGCGTTAGAGAAAGGAACGCCAACCACCAAAGAGAGAGAGATAGACAGAGAGAGAGAGAGAGAGAGAGAGAGGGCGACATGTCGAGCTGTCGCCACGGCAACCTCCTATCACGAAAAACCTTTCCCGGAACAGCTGTTGTGATCTTGTGTGATTAAGCATGTGTTTTAGTCATCGTGAGCTCTCAGCCTAATAACAAGAAATGGAAGGAGGGAGCAGGGGAAAAAAAGAAGTGGAGGGTGAAGAGGCGGAGGAGGAAGGAGAGAGGAGGGAGGGGGAAGAAGAAACATTTTTTTGTGTCAACGGAGAGATCACTTCTCTTTGACTAGATTAGGAGAACACTTGAAAGAGAACAGCGATTTCTGCCTGTGTGTGTGTGTACGTGTGTGTGGAGAGAGAGAGAGAGAGAGAGAGGGATGGGGGCGTCTGGAAGAAATGAAAAGCAAAGAAATGAAAGAAAAATATATGACAAGCCCCACAGCTATATGAGGATTTATTACAAAGTCCAACCCCAGCGAGCAAATAAGAAACTGCGGTTAAAATAGAAAGCTTGGTGTATTACCTCATATAGCAAAGGTACTTTGAATATTACATTCTACTGTATTGCTGAGTTGGAGCATTCGGAAAAAGGCACAAAGCAAATATGTGAGCATAAAAACTGCTGGGAGGGGATTCTGGAGAGAGAGAGAGAGAGAGAGAGAGAGAGAGAGAGAGAGAGAGAGAGATGGCATTAACAGGCCGTTGTGAAAAGTCTTATCAGGCAGGGTTAGAGGGTGAGAGATAGTAAAATCAAGCCTGTTCATTATTCATCACCGTCTCTCTCATTTTTTGTTTCCCTCTCTCTGTCTGTCTCTCCATTTCCCGGCAGAGATATCACGGGCATGGTTCATCTGCTGTCGAGTTTACAGTCATAAAACAGCAGAGTGTTTATTCATACCCAGCTTTCTCACTTTTTTATGTGGAGCTACCATTCTGTATAATGAGCCAGCAAAAAGCAAGATACACAAGTTTGCCCCTGACCCATCCTGGAAAGAAGGGAAACATATTATACTGTGCTGTGCCTCATTGGTGAAGTCTTGACTGATAAATCAGAAGTGATGATGTGAAGATCAGTTCATTTTGAATCTATTGATGAAACTTTTTCATTTTGTCACAAAAGTATGGCAATATATATATATATGAGCTAACTCCCAAGAATCACCTGGTATTGCTCAGAGAGTGTGAACCATGCAAGCTGTACTGAGTAACAGAATGAATGTGACAAGTACTGCAGTGTTAACTAATTAAGCTGTTGAGCTATTGGTTAAGTTATTAATTGCCATTTCAAGTAATTCCTATTATGATCAGATTTTGCCAGGAGCGTTCCAGACCAGAGCTGAAAAGCACTAATATGAGCTGGTGAGAAAAACACTGGCTTGAACTCATGTTTTATACTGACATACATATAAAACATCAAACAATACCTAGCAATAGTTGTATGCATTTGGGTACCGCTTCCCAAACTGTGACAATCTTTTCTTCTTTTTGTTTTAATGTGCTCCATCTTTTCCTGGTGCCCTGTGTGCTTTTTCATCTTTCCCTCTGCCCTCGCTCCCTCCATCATCCTTCATCCTAGTTTCTACTCTCCCTCCCTGGCACCCATCCGCCCGTCCCTCTCCTCTTATTCGCAGCCAGAAGGCCAGTGTTTGATAATGACATATCAATCTGTAATGTACTCTGGTCATGACTCACCCACAGATGGCTCGGAGAAATACACTTTTTCTCCCCCCACAGTGCCCCAGTTCCCAATAAAGAACTGTACGAGGCTGTCAAACTGCGCTTTCTTGTGGTGTGATATTGAAATTAGGTGATTCAGATGCTGTGCAGCAGGGTGCAGGCTCGCTGGCTGCTCTCTCTCATAATTTGGAGTTTGGGGCTTCTGATAAGTTGTGATTAAATGTTGTACCCAGGAAAACATGCAGAGACATAAAGGAAGTTGGATTACCTGCTCGTGTGCATTAAAACATCATACATCAGTGCTGTTAGATGGCAGTAAAGAATTTAGCTTTCAGACATTATGGTATGTATGTTTTACTATTTTTAGTAAATAATCAGGGGGTCCTTGGTGGAAAATAAAATAACTGACCTCAAAAGTGGATCACTGTGAGGAAGAGGAGTGTAGTAGAGGGGTTCATGGGAAGTGATGAAGAGCAGAGGAAAGGATATAGTGATAGGAGGACGGTTAAGCCCTTCTCTGATAGCAGTAAAGGAGATGCCACCTCAAAAACAAGAAGAGGCTGACAAAGGAAAGCACAAAGACTGTAATCAGCTTGACGTTTCACTCCTGGTGTGGTTGTTTTATTTAAAACTTCAGACATCTTCTCTCTGTTATTACATAAATAGTGGTGGGTTACATCAAAGCAGCTGCTGCGAGGTGCTGGAGAACAGAGGACAGGATGCCACATGGCACTGTGTTGAGACGTTCTTCTCATATCCTCTGCATTGGAACTGACAACTGCTAATGGTCATCTGCTCTCTGTCACTTCTAATGTAGCTGCTGCACATATCCACACCAGATTGTTATTCTACTAATAGTATTATAATTACCTCAAAAAGCCTGAAGATTGTTTACTCGCCTGTGGGTGGGCTGCCACTGCGGGGAGTTTAACCAAATACAGCAAAAAATTCATGCCATCCCTTGGAACCCCCCAAGCCACAAGGCTAACACCACTATACCCTACTGCTGGAGTTGCCACCAGCTTTTCTAAATGTAGTTTTTGCATTTTTTTCCTGCAATAAATTTGCCATCTCTTACTTCATGTCGACACGTTTATTAAGATTAACCACTTGCTTTCTGTGGTATGCATGCAAACTGTGACAAATACACCAACTGTCCCAGTGCAGATATACCAGCTGGTGGTCATAAACAACTCAAACTACCATGTAAGACAATGTTGTACGTCAGCTACAACGCAATCTTAGGCTCAGGAGTCATCAATCAACATGGCAGAGTGAAAGGTATTATAAAAAAAAATAAATAAATAAAAAATAGCATGGTCAGACATTTACATCCAGTGCAGATCTACGTGTTTTATTCCATTTGGAAAAAATGACATTCACATCTAGAAATGGATTCATAACACTGATTTAATCAATATGATGGAACTTTTTAAAGTACATTAAGCTGGGTCGACCGAGCTCTGAATGTCAGATGTAATAAATTCGAAGCTTTAGGTAATATAATATTTTTTTTTTGGGAAAAAAAAAAAACCCAGCTTATTGCTTTCCTCACCAGATTGTGGGAAGGCAGCGTTGTGCCATGCCTGATAAGTGTGTTAGAGAGAAGCAGCCAGATAAGGCTTTGAACCTTTTTCATTTCCATATGCGATGATACATCTTCATTTAGGGGGAGGACAGGAAGTCTTGACATGTTCATTAGGTGGTACAGTGAGCCATACATTAAACACATGTATGGAAATTGGTATTAGTGTGCCATATCAAGCTCATTAATCAAATTTCAAGATACCGACCTCACTTGACTCTCTCCAGTACTGTTTCCTCCGTACATGCAGGAAGTGTCGGCTAAATCCCTTTCTCAGCTGTGCGTTCTGAGCTTCCTGGATTTACATAACTCAATTTTTTGGGTGATGTACATTGAGTAGTCTTTATTACCCCTGAAAGCTGGAAGTGTTCATGTGTGCGCAATGGACTGAGAAAAGGCAAAAGGGAGGAAATGATACTGCTGCATGCCTCACACTGCTGCAGAGGGCTGCATTAAGTCGAGCTCGGGGCAAGCACTTTGCAGTGATGTAGCTGGACCAGACTCTAGCAGGCAGACTAACAAACGACTCCCTCAGTGTGCAAGCTAGACCACTTAGCTGTGATAACTTCAAATCCTGCCATCATGGCCCAGGCAGGCTCCCGTTTAGCTTCAGGAGCGGCGTGGGCCGCATCGCTGGAAGTGGCCGTGGCTATACACTATCACGATGGTGATTTGAATTGGGGCATTCACACTGAGCACAGCACCGGTATGGCCGCTCTTTCTTGTCACATTGTTAAAGCTGATATATTTCCCCAGCAGAAAGAAACAAAGAGGTTCACAGAGGGCACAGGCTAGCAGCATTAACCGTTGGATACTCATTTGTTTGTTCTGGAAGCGTCCATGATAATAAAAGTGAACACAAAAGGGGAGAGAGAGAGTGTGGAAGGAAAGGTGGACGTGGGTTGAGATGAAAGCATGTGTTGCAGTCTTTTCTGTCTGGTGACTGCGATAAGCATGTTTAGGTGGAAGACCTCAGAGCCAGCCGAAGAGAGCGTGGACATAAAGGAGGCAGTGATTGTTTCCCCCGTGTTATTGTTATGTCAAGGCTTGTTTCTCAGAAAGAAAGAAAGAAAGAACACCTCCGAAATATAATTATATGTGTATATATGTTTGTTAAAAAGCAGGCAAGTGTGGATTTTCCTGTGTGGATTTTCCTGTGTGTATTTGTGTTTATATTATTAAACAGTATGCAAGGGAAGAGAGTTTCTAAATCCAAACATGGATCTTGAGTAGGGCTGCACAGTTGGTTGCAATATAACTGTACAATAGGGTTCTAAATAGCAGGAGCTGCACCTTTTCTGATAAATGTAAAATGTGACACAACATTGTTGTGCATTATCAGCACCATAAGTGTTGTGTTGCTACACAGACACCCTGGCCAACAAATCATACTCTCGGGATGTAAAGGGACATGTTTGTTAAAAATAACCATTTCCACTGAAATTGTTGCAATATCTGCCCATATAATCGCAATATGATGTTTTCTGCATACAATTCAGCAAAAAAACATCTTTTACTTGTAGCTGTATTCACCTCTGTCCATGCCTGTAGTTATATTCCATCTCAGTCACATCTCATTTTAGACTGTCTGTTTGCTTAAGTGCCCCAGGGTTGAAGGAATAACTTTGTGCGCTCAGGCAAAATTCAGCAGAACAAAAAACATTTTGGGTGAAAGTGACAAAGTGAAGTTCTGTTGGCTCTTCTGCATTGTAACCATCATCAAACTACAAAACCTGCAGCTGGAAGGTCGGCGCCTGCACTTTTTTTTTCTTGTTGAAAATAAAACCAGAAGATGAAGAGAGAGCAAAGAGAGAGAGAAGGAGGAAAATTTTCCTTAAAAGCTTTGAATCATTTTTTTTTTTTTTTTTTTTTTCCTACGGCAGGGGAGTTCATAGATGG
>OMNW01035457.1:2675-17933 GCA_900303245.1 Selene dorsalis | reverse complement strand
CCACCCTCTCCCCTCTCCTGTCCCCTGTTAGTTTACCTTGCATGACAGAACAGACGACTCCCTCCATTTTTCCTTAATCTCAACCCTGTTTTTCTTTACCTTCCATTCTCTCTCACTCCTCCTCCTTTCTTATCTCACTTTGTTTCTTTTTTCATCCGACACAAATACGGAGCTTCGAAAATGAACTACCGCTGCTGCCGATGGACATTAATAATTTACTGGGCAGCCAATGCGGCAGGAAAATGGAAATTAAACATAGGTTTTAGCCTGTGCAAGAGAGGCAGGAAGCCAGCCATGCATGGCCTGTGTGTGTGTGTGTGTATGTGTGTATATGGAGTGTGGGAGGGTGGAAAAAATGAATGCCCACAGACACACACAGAATGTAAAACGTTTTATCATCACACCAAAAGATATTGCAATTTAACCCCCCACAGGTATTTGTTATAGAGCAGCAGCGACGCTCACTATGGCTGCTTTCTCGATTGGTGATTATCTTCAATGAGGTTGCTGTGGTCTGTAGACAAATGCTAACACAGAATATATTCATTTCAAGCACAACCATGGCCTCAGCCCACGTGTATCTGTGTGTGTGTGTTTATATGTTTCTTCAGAGCAGTTTTTTTCTCTGTGATGCAAATGCTTCAGAGTTCTTCAAAGAAAACAAGAGCACGAGGGGAAACACAGCCTCAAGTTGGTGGCTCGCGGGCTCGGAAGTCTGGGTGTTGCTTGATGCAGGCGGAGGCGGTCATTAGGGGTCCCTGTTGGCCTTAAACTCAACACCGCTATCTGTCGTACATCTCCAATCCAGCCTGGCTTGTCTGGTATAGGGAAACTTTCAGGTGCAAGGAGGGGGGGGGGCTACAGAAGCCGATTAGGTTTCAGCACCATCAGCAAACACAAATCAAACACTAATTCCTCCAGGAGAGAAGATCCAGAAACGACAAACTTACTTAGCATTGCTGCCTGTCCGGTTTTCACTTGCTGAAAGTCAAGTCAATATATATATATATATGTTTCAGTATATTTTTCTTTCTTTCTGCCTTGAACTGATAGGATAGTTGAGAGAGGGGGAATGACATGCAGCAAATGGCCAACAGATTCGGGATTCGTATCCGGGGCCGGCTGCAGCCTCTGCACGTGGGGCGCCTGCTCAACCCACTGAGCTACACGGCGCCCCGAGTCAAGTCAATATTTTCCCCCCAGTTACACAATGAAGAAGCGGCACAGAAAAACAAACACGCCAGTTTCCGAGGCATTATCCAGCAACGACGCGGGGGTAATTTGTCAGAATCGGATCACCAGATGGTATTCACTGTAAACATGTTGATCAGAGTTAAACCGAGCCCCCAAAACGTTCATGGTGGGCTGCTGCCACAGGAAAGGGCTAAATTAATCACAAGTAGGAGATTCACACCTTCTGTGTATGTCAGCCACTTTCTGTCTTTAGACAAATACGCAAGGAGACAGACAGACGCTCTGTCACCCTCCGGCAGGGCATGACACGCTATGCAAATTGACATTTCTGTGTGTATATCAGGCTTAATGATGAAATACTAATGGTATTTTGAGCGGCTGTCTCTCGTTTTGACGTGCTCCGAGCAGACAGTGCGGAACCTGTGACCTCCAGGTGTGAACGATGATATTTCGAGGGACAATGCAAACCTCCCCCGTGAGCCCTCGTACAGGAGATAAGCTCTGAAAAGTAAAACTCCTCTGAACAGTTTGGACATACCTCGGGCAGTATCAGGCATGTCTGTCATGAAGTGACAGATGGACAGATTGTTCAAGCTGAAATCCACCCATGTATTTCAGTTTCACTCAGACTGATGTCATGTGGTAGTTGTCCATGACTCCTGACATGTACACCCACTATGTCTTTTTTTCCTCAAACGTTATTGCAGTAAACTGGCCCCGGGATGCTCGGCAAAAGGTCCGTTCGTCTCGTAGCCGCACGCTCCGCCAATCGTCCATCCACGTAACCACAGACACTCTCCTGACGACGCAGCTTAACATCCCATCTGTGTAACCCTTTATGTAAAGCGGTCAGGACCAAGGCAAAGGGAAATCACTTCATGCTCACGTCCTCGGGGATCCATTTGTGATGTGATGCGCTTTGTCTGTTCGGAGGGCCTTTCTACTGTATGACAAGCCCCGCTGCCAAAGAAATGTCTCTCTGTTTCATAATACTTTTTTCTATTTTGTGTTTTTGTAACCTTTTTCTTGAAAGTTGTATTCCTTAAACCCTGCCTGCAAATGGCACTGCTTAAGCTTTGATTTCTCAACATGTTAGTGCTGGTGGGCATTGGGGGGGGGTTCTTGGTATCTCAGTAGATTGGAGGATTGTGCCTTTTTTTCTGAGGCTCTGTGTAACCAAAAATTTGAGCATATTTCTAAGCAGTGGATTAAGCCGTGTGCTTATCTGATCCAACATAAGCTATAGCTTATTATCTATCCTTCAGTGAGGAGAGATCAAATGGAAGTGAATAACAATTAGACTCCATCGATGTGGAGCGTCTTCATTAAGACCCATATGAAGAGAAGAGTTAGGACAGGGTCCCATAAGGTTTACCATAGCTGCTGCTGCTGCTGCTGCTGCTGCTGCTGCTGGCTGAGTATAGCTGGCTGGGTGAGGGACAAATGCTTCCCTGGACGCTCTCTGGACAGATGGACAGAACTGCTGCTGAAATGGTAGTTTTTGCAGGTGGGAAAAATCGATATAGCACAGTATCGCAGTATTTTGAGTGGCATCATCATATTGATAAGGACATGCCAAGTATCAATCTAGTATGAATTCAAGTTTTAGTGTTTGAATAATAGAGTTGTTTTGATGGCTGTCTTGGTCAGTCTGTCTGCTTGACAATTATGACAGAAATTTATCTGATTAGATTAAACAGATGTTGACAAAGTTTTCCTGTTAGGACATAATTTATAGTTGCAAAAAGGTAATTAATGGCAGTATGTCAGAATGTGTTATTGCTATATTCAGGATATTGCAAAATCGCAATAATATTGTATTGACTTCAGTATTGTGATAATAATCGTATTGTGACTTAAGTATCGTGATAGTATCCTATCATGATACTGTATCGTGACTTCAGTGTTATGATAATATTGATTCCCACCTCTGATATTTATGTGAATACGCAGTGATTGTGTATGTGTATGTGTATGTGTGTGTTGTGTATACATACATAAATACAGGTTTGTGCTTGTCTGTGTACATTTGTGCTCGCCTTGCATGCATCCATACGTGTTCATTAACCCTGCACTGTTTGTCACTGGGGGTTGAAGGAGCCACATGCATTGTTTCTTGTTCACGTGTCCATGGATAAAGAAACCCACATGTTTGCTCAGCTTCACTGAACCCATCTGTGGAAGGTAAAGACATACTTTTGTAAACACTGCACTGTATGTTTACGCTATTATGAATTTGTGTCAGACTAGAAAGGATTTTCAAACATTTTCCTGTATAATGAAGGAAAATTCCTGAAGGAAATTTAAATACAGATTTTCTCACTGCATAGACGGAGCACTTTGCAGATCTCTGCAGCACAGAAGGCTTATCAGAGTGGCATCTTGGAGCCTGACACAACGGTTAGGTGGCGTGTGTGACATCGACGGGCGCAGGTTAGCGCACGGGTGCAGTCGACAGCTGCCCACACACTGCAGTAAAAGCCAAATGCTCTTTCTCTCTCTCTCTCTCTCTCTCTCTCTCTCTCTATCTCTCTCTATCTCTCTCCTGTTTATTTCAGGCGCTGTGTTTCAGTTTTACATGAGGAGAGATGCCTGACAAGGTGAGGCATCTGTACAAATTAGGGAGGTAGGAACAGGAGCATAAATAGAAAGGTGCAGGTATGAATAGATAATGCCAAATAAATGGCATCTGCTTGCCGCACGAAACAAGAAACGATGAGCTGTCAATCTGTGCACAGCCATTTTGCAGTAGTAGTTGTTGTTATTGTTTTTCCCACTGACGTAGTTGTTGTGGGTGAACTGCGGGTTAATGTGGAACGCAGAATGTACGAGTCATGATATATTAAAATGGCAGCTCCGTCCTCAATATAATGTTTACTTCATGAGTTGTCTAAACATACAGTAGACAATGAATATTTCATTAGATTTAAATGGCTTTCTCCAGCTGTTTTAATTGAGCTGCATCAGTCACAAAGCACAGCATGCAATACCAAAGTCTATTGAAATTCCATTCCACGTTATAAGAGAGTCTATTAAAGTTAACAAGGACTCATAACCTTCATGCTTTCTTACTCTGGATATCTTATTGTTCAGCGGTCTCTGTAATGCCAGCCTCATTCTGTATCTCCTCAGGTCTTTGGCCTTGGCCTCTGTTGTCAGTTGTGTGGAGAATAACACGCACTTGGCTCCGTTTCATAATTCATTTTGGGAAAAACAGGTGTCTGGCCTCGTGTTCACCCTCCACAATGGGGTGGCTGCTGCCTCCAGGCAGAGTCATCCGCCCTTCCATCATCTCCCCTTACACACACAGAACACATACACAAACGGTAACGCACACGATTCGGGATGGGTGCCAGCGTGCGCGCTCCTATGCAAATATGTAAACACGTGCACAAACGCATGCCGTGCACACAAGTTGTCACAAACATATTTCTCCATCTGGCACCCGGCCATCTTTTTCTGGCAACAAAGGTTATTCCAACAGATAAACACATTTTAATTACCTGCGGTCCTGTCACATGGCAAATAAATGTATGCAGCTATATTAGAGATATATTAGACTGTAATCAAGTTTTATAAATGTTAAGATGTGACTAGAAATATTCCCCCAGAACATATCATCTCAGTTTATGTATTTTATGGCTTTGGAATAATCCATAACTATATATCACTGCATACAATACCACAGATGTCATCTAGCAAATTCCTGCAGCCATGATGGGAAGCATATTTCTGTGAGACTGTAAATAACATCCCCTGTAGAGAGCCAGGCCGAGTACATGCATTTCATCACCATCCATAATTCATTACCAGATGTTGGTTTATATTGGTTTCCAGGTATCTGCAAGGACTCTGTGGAGATTGCAACATCCCTGTGGTTTTTGGTGTCATTTACTCTCCATCTCAGTGATGGCACACAACCGCTCGCAGCACAGTATCTATTAGCTGCCAGAGTCACCACTGAGAACATGCTTGTTTGGACGATTTATGATTCCTAGCATCGGCAGTGCGACATTGGCGGCCTTTTTTCTGTAGTCCTCTTGATCTGCTTCTGTGGCCTTTTTGTTAAAAACAGAGATCAGAGTGCGAGGTAAAGCAGCGTGCCTCATGCAACACTGCTGGGATTAAGGAGTGCTGAGGAGAAGTATCCTGGCAATATCAAAATGTCCCACAGCCAGCTAGACAGTGAGATGTTGGCATGCTGCTTCTCGCTTTAAAGAGTTTTTGAGGGAAGGGATTGGGGTGGGAGGTGGGTGGGGATGGGGTAAGGGTGGATGGGGGGAGGGCACAGCACTGGCAATGAACATGGAAGATCTGTGAAGACAAAGCTTGCGGTGACAGAGTGTGTTTATTCTAGGCGAGCATCTCCGGATCCATTTGAACGCCCACTCAGACACCTACGGGCTGGCTCATCCATAGCCAGATCAGGTCCCGCGCTCAATCCATTACCTGCTGCTCGGAATGGATGGCAGCTAGATTCCAGCGCTGGGGCCGCCATTATCAAAGAGAAATGGAGGAAGAGGGGGACAGAGAGAGATGGAGGGATAAACAAAAGAGCGGCTCGGGTATAAAGGATGACAGTGAGGGAGAGCAGAGGATGGAGGGCAGAAAGATGGAGGGGAGAGGGATGGATTAGTGCTGGGCTGCAGGAGGAACGGAAATCAAAGAAGAGGGGCAGACATGGAAAACAAACTCAGCTACTCACCAGAGTCGCCGTGCATCCCGTGAACCCTGCGACGGGGTGGGCTTCATGGAAAAACCAGTAAAGGATTAGAAATGATACTGTTATGTGCTTATCCTGACCTCCAGATACCACAGCTTCATCATCACACTTTGCTGTCTGAACACACTGAACCACTTTCCCAGACGTGATAAACCAAACTCCCACGCAGCCTCTTTGACAGAGAGAAGCTCCAGTATTAGTGGCGTTCCCTCGCGGCGCTCCGCTTTAATCTGTGTTTGGCCAACTGTCTCTACAAGTTCAGGTAGTAGCTTGCGGCCGAACAAAGTGGATCAAATGAAGTAGATAAATTAGATGGATTTTGAGAAGTACCAAAACAAGGGAAGTGCTCCTCAACTCCTCTCCAGTCAGGGCTATGGGGTCCCGTGCTCACCTTTTCACCTTTTAAAAGGGAGATATAAATGGGAGCATTAGCTGGGATCTGACACGAGTGTCTTTCCGCACGCTAGGGACAGGAGGACGTCTCTCTTTCTCTTTATTTCCTTTTCTCGTTCTCTCTCCCCCCTGCTCTCCCTCCGAGTTGCCATCCTCTGTCTTTTTCTCCGAGCCCTCCAATCCCTTCCCCTTGACTGGCCATGTCACATGGGATCACGGCCGCATACACCACTGGATGTTTTTGTCGCAGTCGCTGAAGAAAAGAAAGAAAAAAAAAATACTGGGCTCATACTTTCTGTGGTTTGCATGTTGAGGCAGCAGTTTTTTGTCGTTGTTGTTGTTTCCTGTTTTAGAGCGGTGTGATGGGACCCTCCTCAAGCAATTATGTTGCATCAAGAAAATTTCCACTTTGTGATTATCGCAGGAAGAAATAGGCCACCTGATCCATGCGCCCAGGGTCTGAACATCTCAAAGATTACTGTCGGAGGTGCCTTAATACACACATTCCTCTCCCAGGAGAATCGGATCAGGGAGATGATTTGATAGATTAATACTGGGAACTTTTTATGAAAGTAACTAAAGACCACTTTCAAACTCGACTTCAAAGAGCGAGGCCGCGGGAATGGGGCAAACGATGAAATCATAAAGCTGTAATGCAGCTTGCGTGCTAGACTGTGAAAAAGCACACTAAGAATGGTTCTCCAACAGATGCTGTCCGTAGAAAAAAAAAGAAAAGGCCTGAATACTTCATGCTTTCTCCTAACGAAACATTTGCTTGTTTTCCGTCTGAGATGGCACCCGCCCTCCACCGCCACCCTCCCCTTCCTTAGCGCATCTACAAGTACACATGCCTCATGTACAAGTGGAAAAAGTAAGAATAAAGATTGCATGTGCTCATGACTGAAAGATTGGTAATTATCTGTGAGGAGGGCGGAAAGATGATGAGAAATGTTTTTTTTTAAAGACTTGAGTTTGTTTGCTTCAAGCTCATGAACACTTATGAACACTTATAATGAAGTTCCCCTGTGTGAAAGCTGTACAGGACGATAGTTACTTTGAGCCAGGTGTAAAGTACAAGCACTGGAAAACAGGATGAATACAGTCGAGGGAAGGGATGAAATGGTTTGATGCAGATACAGCGCAATGAAGTGGCACAGGTTGTAGAGTGATGTTTGATTATGGGACAAAGTGAGGTTTCATAGCCTAAGGTTTCCACTCCTGTGTTTCTGTAATTATGGAAATGGAAATCCTTCAGTAGAGTAGCCACAGTAATGGATGAAAAAATGATAAATGGTATTTTTGGCTTACTAGCAACGGATACAGAAGTCATGGAATAATGAGGCTGGGGGTTGGGCAGACAGAGGAGATATTAATGTTGTCCTAATTAGCCTCTGTGCTTTGAATGTTTTATATTAGCGTATAACTATATGAAGTAAGGAGGCCCCAAAACTCTTTGTCAGCACATTTTTTCCCATGAAGCAGTGCTTCTTTTCCCTCTCTCCTTCTGTCTCGTTCCCTCTTTCTTTTTCTGTCTATAATCCTGGTTCTATATCGAAGCCTGGCTTTGTCATTGATTGCCTCGGAGCGGATAATTAGCTTGCATCTCATCATTTGCCACGACGACTTATTTACCCTCAAATGTCTTATTAAGTTTGGCAGTCGAGAGAGTGTGTCATTTACTTGTCATATCATTTAACACAAGAGTTACACATGTATGAATGAGGGGGGGGGGTATAAAAGGGATTATTTTTGTTGCAGTGTCACAATCAGCCACCTCTGCGTTTGTCTTAAGACAGCGCACAAGCTTCTTACAAGACACAAGGGCATGTGTGGTTCCATTTGTTAGGGTCTTACACTTTCTCTAGACACATACAAATACACAGTGGCTGCTGACTGGAGTATAACGTTATGAGACCTGAATATATGCTGTCAAAGGCGAAAAAGCAAAGGCCAAGCCCTGAGCTTGTTCAAGCCAATTCAATTACTCCAGCCCGTTGTCTAATGGAGAATGAACTAACCAGGCAAGGGGTTACTTTGAGATGGCTCTGCTGACTACTGCCTCTTGTCTACATGATCTAATTTACTAAGACACACAGCTATTGATTGGCTTCTGCATGCCAACGGAGGAAAACCTTTTTAGATGCACTTTTGCAGTTTGCCATCTGGCAGAGGTTGAATAATAAGCTAGGCTCGCAGGCATAAACATTCAGAGGCGTGTGCGCACACAAGCGCATGCAACACACAGGTGCGTGCAGGTAATTTTCTTATCGCTGTAAGCCATGACGACCAAATTGGCCGGGGCTTCAGCTACATGGGTCAATAAGCACAATCAATGGCCTCAACTGTGAGAAAAGGAGAGGGGAAAACAGATTTGTGCATTTCTATAACCGCAGCTTCCCTTATCTGTGGCTGAATACCAGGGTCAAAGGGCAAGCGCTAGCAACAACACCCTATCAACAGCATGCATTCGCCGTGATGCTGTTTTGCTTAGCGTCTCCCTCCTCCGCACACCACCCCGCTCCCTCCCCTCCTTCCTCTGCCCATTTCTAGCTTAAAGCTGTGGACACAACAGTCTTATCTAGCGCTGCCTTGCTGTCAGCGAGAGTGGTCTATTTTGGGCTTTATCTTGAGCAGGGGCCAGGCCGGAGCCGTGGGTCTGAAGCCGAGCCGGTGCTCCAGGAGATAAGGCAGACAGGGACACTGTAACCTGCATGTCTGCGGTCAGGGTGGGAATGGATGGAGCCGCAATCAAACAGCTTCCTCTTCGTGCTCGATGGATAGGATCAGGATCACACAGCTGTGGAGGCAGGCTTACAAGTCTGTTTAAAGGCAGTTTGTTTGAAAGGGCCGAGGGAAGGTCTTTTGGAGCCCGCAGGTGTAGTCTACCAGAACACTGTTGCACTGTGGTGTGGAGTTTAAAAGCGTCACATCTAGAAGTAGGTTTAATGCTTTCTCATATATGGATGCAACATCTCAGCTTACATGCTACATTCAAGGTTGAACCTGTGTTTCCTTAAAGCAGACTTAAGGCTTGTAGTTGAAAATATATTCAACAAATTCTGATTCTCTTTGAATGAATATGTGTCTAAAATCAGAAATGCAGCAATTTTCACTCAATAGTACTTTCAGAATCGACAGTTCGCTAAACCCTTGACCCAAACACCATTTATCCAATAACTTCTCATCTGTAACAAGGCACAGTGAGCCTGTCAGGCCTCTGATTTCTCTATATACTGAGGCAGTCTGCATTGATTTAGTAACTGAGCAGTAATGGATATATTTTAAGTTTGAGATTTTCCATTCCTCCAGAATTGAGCACAATAGAGTTTAAGTGTATAAGGAGTGTATGGAACTGGGTGTTTTCTCTAACACAAACTGTGGGGTTAGGTTATGTTTAAAAAAGCCCAGTTCAGGATCGAAACCTGCACTGTGTGACATTAGCTCTTTATTGAATTTGGGGAGTTAACACTCCAGCTGCCTCGGCCAAACTCATTACTCAAGATAGCATCAATTTCCCAAACTGATCAGTTCGACTTCACTGGCAAAGACCATTCTCTTATAAAAGTGAAATATACTGACAAAAATATGGACAGTGAAGCACACATTAAATATCTTGCTTGTCCAGGTTTTTGCTACAGTAATAATGATTTTTTCTGGCTGTAATATGCAGAGCTAACTTAGGACCCTGCTCAATATTGTGCCATTTGGTTGCTGGAAAATGTAGTTTTAACCGTTCAGCATGATACCTTTGCGTTAGTCATCAAACAACTGACAGAGCTAAAAGCTAATTTGTGTAAGATCACCTTATAGTTACTCAGGTTTATTTAGAGGGTTAAAATAATGAAAGAAATGGTAACTACAGAACAAATAACACATGCATTCTGTTCCTTAGATTTAACACCACATTGTCCACTTTGCCCGTATGTAATTGCTGATTAAGACTGGCAAAGAGATGCGATGTAATGCAGGGATGTGATGGTGACGGTCAGTATTCAGTTGTCCTACTGTGCTGATTGACATTAAAGTGGAACAGGATAGCCTGAAGAAAGATGCCCCCCTCTACCCTCAACACAAAATGTAGATTAATTCTATAAGAACCTAGTTTGAAGTTACCACTAGCGTTACATTAGCTACAATACTGCTTTCATCTAGAAATCAAGGTCCAGTCATCTTGAAAACGAGACTTAATAAGTGACATTTCATTTGACTGAGTGGAAACGGGGCCTTTCATAGACATTAAAGAAAATCTCACTGGTATGAGAATAGTTACATATGTACCAAAAAGCCGTTTTGATCATTGAGAATCCATATGAATTGCATTGTCCAATTGAAATACAGGCCAGCTCCTGGACCCATCCTCACACTGGAGCAGCAGCTTAGCAAGAAGAGAAAAAGATAGAGAGAGAGAGCGAGGCCAAGTCAAAAGAGAGACGTCCACAGAGGCACCCAGGGAGCCTCAGCTTATAGCTTGCAAAACACAATGCAGTGAGACTGCAGATGAGAATATGTCTGTCTGAGGAGGGGGTGGCGGTGGTTGTGGTGGTGGAGGGAGGGTGGCAGAGAGAGAGAGATAGAGAGGCAGAGGAACCAGATGAGACTAGTCACAAATACTCAAGCTCTCTTCCCACTGATCGACACACTACCTCAGCCTGACAGTTTCATTTTCAAAGCCATTGTGTGCCAGTGTGCCAATACGCATTATCAGCCACTGCCTGCTTGAGTATCAACCCTGCTCTTTTAATGAAAACCCCACCAGCGAAGAAATAGCATGCCATCCCCGAAGGCTTCCCAGAATCACATATTTACACTTCTCTCCCTCCTTTTAATTATCCCGTTCTGTGACAGAATTGTCACAAACATAATTCAGCTGCGCTCCGCATCATGTTTTGAAAGCCAGAGTTATCACTCGGTGTGTCAACATGACATCTCCCTTTGTTCGTGCTCTGTGGCTGCATTCACGGTACCTTGGAGGGTTTCTTTTTTACTGAATCGGTGGTGTTAATTTGGTCCAGATGACTCAATTATGCATAGGCTTTATTTTCAGTGTTTGCTCAGTGGGTTCGAATCAGGACAGATGGCTCACAGAGAACATCCAATGAACTGACAGTACTGACGCCTCATTGAACCACTTCAGTGTTCCCAAAAAAGAACCAAACAGGAGCAAGCAGGGAAGAGTGTCCCCTCGTTTAGCCTTTGGTTCATTATCCATGAAGTCACTCTGCAGTATACAGTAAACTGTAAGGCTATGCACTTCGCTCTCACTCACCGGCAGCATGTACAGACACTAGTGGGACCTAGCTTTACAATGCAGCTGAGTCCAGCCTGAACCAAAACAGTAGCTGGATCGTGATCCATTTCTCTGTAGGGCTGCTTTAATTATCCCAGAACACCTCATGCTATTACCTTTTTGTTCACCTGTCTGTCTAGATGAAGCAATGCAGCTACAGGTACTGAGACCTGCTGTGTCAAGCAGCTGTTCACTGTCGCTGTCTGAATACTTCCCCCACGAGGGTTTCAGTTTGGTGACAACAGTGGCAAAGAAATGCAACTTTCCTGTGAAATAGCTGTCACTGCGCTTGACAAGTTGGTCGGTTGTGTGCTTCTGGGCGTTTCCTTGTGAACTTGTACTCCTTGAAACAAACAGGGTGCATTGGTAATGTTTGTGAATTTGGCCTGATAGGTTGACATCAGTGACCTGAGGATCATGAAGTTAACAGTGTTCTTTTAACATGCTTAATTTAGCTAATGCATGGGACTGGAAGCATCCCAGTTGAGCTGCAGCCATCTTCTATCGGCCAGTGTTCAACACCACCAGGACAATCAGGTTACACATCAATGAAGAGACTGTCTTTACCACACTGACCTCTTTATCTCACGTTTACAATGGGAGCGAAGGGCTGTTGTGTGTTTCCAGTTTTAAGGTAAAGAATATTTCAAATTTAAATTTTAGCAAAGAGATACAGCTGATCTCAATTGTTGCTAAGCAACAACTAGAGCCAAGACCAGCACTTCATCTGTTTGAAGCAGTTAGCTTAAAAACAGGTCCCTTGTGAGCAAAAATAAAAACTAAAATCTCAATGTACTGATGAAGTGAATATTAGTCGTCAAAGGCTTAAGGACACCTCCTCCTTCACTTCACTCAACCAGGCAGTTGTGATCTTAAAGTTTTTGGATCCATGACATCTATGTGAAAAAATTAATTAACACGTTTGCAATCGTCATATTTTCCACTGCAACTGCCGAGGCTTTATCTGCAGGACACCCCCGCATTATTATGCATGTGCTAGTATCCAGTCACCTCCATGTCAGGGAACAATGAGATCAGAGCTCTGGATGAGTAGGTAATCATATCAGTGATACACCATAGCCCTCAGCCGCAGAGCAAGCTGCTGATGGAACTGATTATATTATAACACTACATTCCCTCCAGTATTTTATGTAATGTTTTCCCATCTAATCTCATAAATGTGAGTTTCATTCTCTGCCATCTTCATTTTGGCAAATTTTCACTCATAATCACACGTTGTTGTTTCCCTAAGTGCAAATATTGGCTTGAATACATCTGGTGTACCTCTTTGAGATTAAACAAGGGTGGAGAGCTCTGCTAGCACTGCTAGAGGCAGCTAATTCAAAAGCTAACCTTTGCAGTAAGGTTGTTTTGACACTGACACTTTATCGCGTGTCACTCTGTCATTCAGCAATGTGGAATATGTGTTGTTCCCATAGCAACCAATAGCCACACCAAGCCAATACCATCTTGCCAGTTAGTGAGAAGACATCTCACCCCAGTGACAGAAGCGTTGGACAGTCAGATGAACCGATTTGGGACCATTGCAACATCATTAGGCTCTGATACACTGCAGCACAACATGATGCTGTAGAGTCTCAGTTGTAAATAGAAACCCATGGAAATAAGGAGAAAGAATCACAAAGATCAGTCTTCTGCTGTCCCTCCTTTAGTTTCACCCATTTGAAAGGCACAAGGGGTTTTTGCGAGCTGCTAGCACTGATGTGACCTAGTGCTCATGGAAGTAATTGGCGTGAGTATTTAGAATTTCTGATGTAATTTAGCCAGGGAGAGCGCCTGACTCTGGAGATGTGAGGCTGCGGCACTGCTTTACAGCCATGGAGACGGCTTAGTTAATGGGCCAGGGAGGGAGCCAATGAAAGGGACCGTGCTTTCAGCTTTTGGAATAGTCCAGTGCTGACCACAGGAGGATTCGACAACCATCTTTAATCTGGCAGAGACAGATTTAATTTAATTTTAAACACAGAGATAGAAAACAAATCCTATTTCTGAAGTCCTCATTTCCACTGTAGTTAGAGAGATATAAGAGCACAAATAAAGATAAAGCAGAACAAGGGCAGCTTTAATGGCTGGATATATTTTGATGAGTAAAAACGTGCTTGACTGATTTCCCCCGACATTGAAGACGTCATGGTTCTGCTTTGATCCAAGTGAGGAGTCTCTGCTGCCTGAGATTGGCAGAAACAAATCAAGTGGTCCGTAATGTAAAATTTATGGACTCAAGTTGTTAATGCACCATTTTAAAGTAAGGGAAGATCTAAAGAGGTTGACAATTATTCATTGTCCAGACTCCAACCTCCCTGACATTATGACTCTATTAGGCTGGCAGTACGCTCTGGATGAAATTGAATTTAGTGTGTTCTCTCTGGAAAAATGGCAGGTTGGCAACCAAAAAAGAAGCCTCTCAGTTTATTTGCATCGATTGGCAGCCGTTTTTGCTACAGCTCTGGTTAGTCCTGCTGTGATGTCAGTGAACAGACATTCAGCAGTGGAACAGAGAGAACAGCACATCCTCTTCAAATCATAATTGCTCACTCTATAATCTCAAAGTGGTATTAAATCAATGATAAGATATTATGAAATAAATAATCAAATGCAGAAAAAAAATAGCTGAAAAACCATGAAACAGTGTCAAAGAAATTCAACATTTTTCAGATTCAGCTCATGAGCTGTTGCTTCACCACGCTTCTTTTCACAACAATAACCCATTGCATGTGATTTTCATTTCATCCCACTCATCCATATTGAAACAAAGGGGTCCAAGGCTTCAGCAATTTTTTTTTACACACTTGAGAATATTATTAGTATATTTTTTTTACTTATTTATTTATTTCATTGTGTCTTTTTCAGTGATTTCATTTTGAACACTCTGACCCTCCCTACAAATAAAGCGCTCACTGAATAAACAATAAAACCAGTTGCCCTGTGATTAATAAACACAGGTTAAAACTGATTGTGATACGCAGATTAGAGTCCTTGCTGACCTTATGCCTCTGATGATGATTTTTTTTTTTTTACGTTACAGTGTTAGCATTTTGTAATAAGAACCATTACTGTATCCCCTGTGAAAAGAACAGAAGAGCAAAGCACTAGATTAAATAAAGAGCTTACATATTAAAAAGCTAATGTAACCAATTACCAAATGGAACTCATAATACAAGACACCACAGTAGCTGAGCAACCGCAGGATTGTGTGAAATCATGATGCAAGCCTGACCCGACCTCATCTGTCGGAAATAGAGCCGCATGTTTACTTTGTCCTTCCCGGAATAAAAATGATAAAACCAGACTTTCATTGGTCAAGCATATCCACCCATCTATCTGTTTTATATTCAAGTTTTATTATTTGAGGTGAGGGCGGTCGCAGTCTATCACAGCACGCTCTTTCATCCCCAGCACAATGTGCATCGCTTTTGTTTATGGCGGACTCACCCATGCATGCGTGGCTCTGTAACATGGATTATATAATGCGTAATTACAGACCAGCAATCAGTTTGTTTAAGGGTTCGTTCCTGTTCTGTTAAGTGGTTGCTATGCTAACTCATGTGTTAATGAGTGAAGAGTTATTTACGAGGCGTGCCAGGGGAAGAAAATCCTGACAAGAAAAGCCTTTTTACGAGTTATTGCTACGACGTCAACA
>OMNW01035455.1:270188-305226 GCA_900303245.1 Selene dorsalis | reverse complement strand
ACCCCAAACAGCATCACAACTGATCAGCATGTCTGTGCACATGGCCTCTCAAGGCATGTCAGCATCTAATAAATTTAATTATGACCTTTTTTTAGCACTTCCGGGGAGGTGGGAGATCGGATGTTTTGAGAGTAACTTATTAAAGTTCACCCCTCGATCATCAACAACTTTTGTTGCAAGACTCCTTCCTTGTTAGCAGGCACATACCTAAAGTTGTTGCATACTATTGTTAGGAGTTCTAACTTAACTCATTGTATGAAGTTATATGACATTTTGAGACCAGGCAAAACAATACACTTCTGCTACAGCAAAATGATCGGAAATTTAAAATATCTGTGGCTGGAAATGACTCACATTTTGATTCTGAAAAGTCTGTTAAATGCAGCATAAGTAAAATGAGACGTGCTTCTTGCTGGGTGTAGACTATGGGTAGAAGCTCGCTACTGCAGACAGCAGTTTCCTCTAAAACCTGACGACTTTTACTTATGTGAAATAACAACAACCTCTGAAGTAGTAACTTACACTCAGAAAATGGAAAGTTTTTGATGCACCCAGGATAGTGTAATCACAAAGGCAACATACATCAGTGCCACCAAAAAAGACTGCCAGAAGAATAATAAGGGAACAGTCAGATCTCTTCCACATAGGTCGGGCTTTGCAAATGTACTTGTGCTATTACTCCTAACTTGGTGCTATTGCGTCATAACAGGCAACGCTAACGGTAGAGGCTGAAGTTAAAAGTGTTGACACAAGTATGATTTCTTCACAGCCTTACAGCATTGCTGATAAAATACTGAGCTGATAGTTCCCCTCCAGTAGTTTAAGTTATTGTCTTCAGTCTGTATTAGTCTTTGGGTTGAATCTTGCTTCTTGTAAAATGCAAATTTGAGGGAGAACTATTAACATCAAATATTGTCAAGAGCCCTGGTGTAGCTACAGAACTTGTCACTTCATGGCTTTATAAACAGTTTGCACCAACTGGAAAGAGAAAGGAAAAGAGAGCTGCTTTTACAGGTCGACATCTGCCACAAAATATTTATTTCGGTACAGTAAAACAGTTTAAAAATTGCCAAGAAGACTTAACGCCCTTACTACATAACCAAAAGATCAATGTGTTTCTCTTTGTAAGAAAAAAAACAAACAAAAAACATCTCCAGGCGTCGAACAGTGGCTGACTGGCCTCCCTTATCTCCTCCACCAGACGCCTTGGCCTTTAGCCAACCATTGCTTTTAATTCCGATCCTTTCACAAAACAGGTGGGCTGGTGAAATTGAAATTGAAATTAAAGAAGGTTATGATCAGATCATTAAGAGCTCTGTTACTGCTGTCGATGCAACTTTTGTTTTAGCCAATAATCACAAATCTGTAAAATATGACAGACTTATAACTGCTATTTGGAGAGATGTCTCTGATAGGAACAAAACAACACAACTAAAATTGCAGTTAAGTGTTAACAACAAAATGTAACTTTTCATGGGGAACACTTTCTGATTGTTTTGGACTGTGACCGGTGCCACCGCTGGTCACAAAGGTTTTCTCCAGCGCAGCAACATTGATATACTGAGCTGCTGAGGCAGCAAGCTGCAGGCTTTGTAAGTTTGTTTGATGCCAGGTGGAGAGATAGCAAGCACAGAGAAAACAGGGTAAAGCAGCCTAATTATAAGTTATATAAAGGTGGAAGATGTAAGAAAAAATGCAGTAACAAATATAGTTTAGCTTCAGTTATGTTTGAGAAATGGGGTTTAACACACAACAAAGCTCTCACACAAGTGTGAAAAGTGTGTAGCCATTGAAAAAAAGAATTAAAACATTGTTTGGGTCACAACCCTAATTTTGGGCTGTACAGAAAAGCAAGCAAGCTGTTTAAAATGCAATATACGTTCACATTGTTCATTGTTCACATGTTTGTAGGTTTTTTTTGGAACAGTGTAAATAACACTGGTAAATAGTTGGTCGAGAAAACAACAGCACTCCTAAATTGATGTGTTTAAATGTTTCTTTTCATGGAGTTGGTACAAAATTTCTCCCGCAATTACATTTGTTAGATCTTGTAGGACGAGTCTGATGAGGCCTTGCCCTCACTGGCTTGATTTATTCAGAACCAGAAATGAAAATGGACACTTTTGTCCAGCCGGGCTCTTGTGGCGGAGGAGATAAGAGACCCTGTGAAGACCTTTGAAATACAGAGCTTTAATGACAAGTTCAACTGACCTTTTATTTTCCATTTTGTATTGAAAGCAACCATTTCCTTTTCTTTACCCCAGCAACCAATCACACCCACTTTATAGGGATTTCTTTGAGCTCGTACGTGTGATGTTCCGCCTTAACACCCTGGTCTGATGTTACAGGTTTTTGTTTTCCTGCATCCTAACCTGTGCCTGCACCCTCCCACTCCCTGTCCATTTGCATGGCAACCCTTTTCCGGGCCAGCTGCTGCTGCCCTTTTCTTTCTTCATGTTGAATTCTAATCATTACTTTCAAAGGAAAGCGTCTCCAAAGCTCCTTTATCAAGTGCTCGTACTGGGAGGAGGCAAGCCACTGTCCGACACCCACTCAGGCGGCTCTTCTTACCACCTCTCTTCTGCAAACAGCAAGCACTTCCTATCTGTGACCTGCTCCTTAAAGTTTGGAGAAAACAACATATGGCAGAAGAAGGTAAGATCTTCCTCTGGGATAGTTGTTCGGGCTTTATTTTCAGTCATTGTAAAGAAAAATTTGTAAAACTAATGCATTGAATTGCAGTAGAAAGGCTTAGGTCCAAAATAAAAACAAATTCTATTTAGAGTAGTTAGGTTAATTACTATTTTTCACCAATGGGAAGCGACAATCAAATTCTAAAACACTATGTATGCAAGATGATGATTTTCCCACCTTCATGTGGTGTTAGTACATGTACATCTGTCATGAAATTCAAAAAATAAATCAGTGCTTTTCTTGCAAAATGTTACAATTCAGTGAGTTGCACCGGTTGAATACTCAATGAGGGAGGACTTTGCTCACAATGCTTTTCTACTAATGATCATATAATTGCGTGTGTATCAGTGGGTACACATAGTTTTGAACTTTTTTGAATGTAATGTAAAAAAAAACTTTTCACTTCCCGAACACTAGTTGATGGTAATTTAAGACTTAAGAGCAATGACGCTCATTGTGAATTCCTTTTCTCTGATCTCATTCAATAATGAGTGAAACTGATCTGTGTAATTTTCTCTGAGTGTTTCTGATTTCCATGCGCAGCAAAGAAATATTAGAGGGGTGTCACATCTGCTTTTGACAGAGTAATTCACATTCATTACCAGCTGAGCATTTCAGACTCAACAAATCATTGCTTTTGTAAAAATATTTGTTTTGCCTTGGATAAACACTCTGTGTAAACACAGGAGTGTGAAATATTTGCTTTATGTTATTAATTGTGAAACAAGGCCATTATGGAGGTAAAATAGAGTTTTAAAAGGTTTATTTTGAAATGACATTTGTTTTTTGTCATTTGCCGAGCTTAGTAAAACACAAAAGGAGTTTTTTTTTTTACTTGTCTCCAAATGCTGCAACTGTGTTTCAAACATATTTGTTGCATGTCGTTCTCTTCTGCAGGTGTTCACTCTCTTTTTCCAGTAACAGGATCTGTTTGTGATCTCATTTCAGCTATGCAGTGATGCCATGAGGCTGATTCTGGTTAAACCCACAAACGCAACACGACGTCTTGACTCAACAGGTGAGGTCTTCCAAGACAGTGATCGTGAGCATTGCACCGCAGGAGGCCCGCCCCCTTCGACACAGACCTCTGATGGGAAGCATGATCGATACGCTGGAACCTCAGTTGAAGCATCTTCATCCCCACAGGAGACGAGTCTGTGCTGTGTTTCATCTTCACCCCATGAAAGAGCGAATGGAATAAGCCCTCCAAGAGTTTCAGCCCAGATGTCACCGTTAAAAACCCAAAACCTAACCTTATCACAGCTGAGCGATCAGGACTGGCTGCTGCTTTGTGGCCAGGTTAGCAGAGTAGGAGATGATTCACCTTCAGCAGAAAGAGCAGGGACCAATGTAGGACATCCAAACCACAGTGACAGGTGTGGTTGTACCTGTCCTGATGTACACCAGCACTCTGAAGTTTCTACTTTTCAACCTCAATCAAAACATAGTACAGCCCAAGACTGCCTCCCCAGAGTTACAAACAAGAGGACCCTTTCATCCTTCTCATACAACCAGTCTTTCTCTCAAAGGACCCAAGGTTCAACCTCTTGCCAGGTTTTACCACAGCAAACCAACCATAGGGATACTTCGAAACTTGCCACAAACCATCCACAAGATAACTTCATGCCTCAGTGCACTGACCAAGAAGGTCAGAAAGAGCTTCTGCAGCAGCACTCTTGCAATCATTTTAAACCCAAAGACAGCATCCAAGCAATCCGTACAAATCTGTTCAACATCCCTCTGAATTCTGTTGAATATGCTGAGACAAATCAGAAACTTCCCCAGTGGCCTCAACCTGCTGTCAGTGCAGACGTGAATTGGAGAGAGCTATTCGGCAAAGAACCACTGCTGGTTCAGCAACGGCAAAAGCAAGACTCTCACAGCTCCTTAACTGGTGATGAAGCCTGCAAGTCATCCGGAGATCCCTCAGTTGCTGTCAAGTGTCGTCACCTCCCATACAACCCCGTGAGCAGTACTCCTAGGGTGAAGAGGTCATCAACACCAGCCAGTAACAAAAGTGTCCAGTCCTTCTCCTTTAGCCAGTATAGCTCGCCTGAGAACCAGGATTTAAGTGAGGAGAGAACTAGACAGCGACAAAGTCAGGTACTGGATCTTTTTGTTTGTTTGTTTGTTTCATTTATCTACTGAAGCAATCAATGTCACCTGGCTCCTTAGTCAAAGGCTTTTGTCTGTGAAGGTTCTCAGTCATTCAGGTCATTATAGTCATTAAGACAACTGGACTTTCAAGAGCCAAAGAGAAGTCCATTTGCCTTAGATTTCTGCACTCGAAAATGAAAACACATTCTTTTTGCTGGGTAGTCCTGTTTCCGTTGATATACTGTTTTTAGTTTCTCCCAGATATGTTGTCTTATAAATTTCATGCTATGTACTGATTGTCTTACTTGCAGACTGACTCTCAGCAGCACGGTGGATCTAAACTATCCCTCCTAAAACACAGTCCCCCACAGTCTGACAACTTAGAGACTAGTGACACAGTAAACGGGGATGCAGTGCGACCTCTGAGCAGCCATGGCACCGTAATATCCAGTCTTGGAGATCTTCACTCAGGCCAACAGCCTCTTCAGCTTCTTCACAGCGCCATCCTTGAGGATGCTTTCTCCAAAGTCATTAGAGAAGACTCCAGTAAAGCCAACAGTGACAACCTGACCAGGGAGGAAGGCTGTGTACCCCAGAAGAAGACTAAGGACATTAGCTACCGGCTGGGTCAAAGAAGAGCTCTCTTTGTGAAGCGCAAACAATTGAGTGACTATGCATTGGTCTGTGGGATGTTTGGCATTATTGTCATGGTGATTGAAACAGAGCTTTCAAGGGGATATTACAACAAGGTAGTCCTCTTCAGACTCATTTTAGGTACCTTTGTAGTGTGTTCTGACAACAGTGCAGCCAAGAAAAGTCAACACTCACTAGTTACTGACCAGCATGTCTTTTAGGGCCCTGTAAATGTTAATGTGTAGGGGCTGCATTCCCATTGTTTCTTTCCCCTGGTCACTTGTGTCTTTACAACAGGCTGCTCTTTCCACGCTCATGTTTTTGTTTCTTTTGTTTACAGGAATCCATATATTCATATGTACTGAAAGGCCTGATCAGCCTTTCTACTGCTATACTTCTAGGACTCATTATGATGTACCATGCAAGGGAAATCCAGGTAGGTAGATGGATGAATAGAAACCCATTCTAGTAAATAACCCATGGCCTTTTTGTGATCAGTAACCTTATTATTTGATTCATCTTGGAAACATTTATAAACTCAAATTTGACCTTTTTAAAATGATAGCTGATGGTGTCCTGGGATGTCACATTAGCTACTTCACATTTTTTGTTGTGATCTCTTCATCTACAGCTTTTCATGGTGGACAACGGGGCAGACGATTGGAGGATTGCTATGACCTTAGAGCGAATTCTCTTTGTTGTGTTGGAGCTTGTGGTTTGTGCCATCCATCCAATCCCGGGCCAGTACGTATTCACCTGGACGGCTCGACTGGCCTTCAGCTACACAGCATCAGTAGCAGATGCTGACGTCGACATCATTCTCTCTGTGCCCATGTTCCTGCGCCTCTACCTCATTGGCCGGGTCATGCTGCTTCACAGCAAACTATTCACAGATGCTTCCTCCCGCAGTATCGGGGCGCTCAACAAAATCAACTTTGACACTCGTTTTGTGATGAAGACTCTGATGACCATTTGCCCTGGCACGGTCCTGCTGGTTTTTAGTGTATCCTGTTGGATCATCGCTGCATGGACTGTGCGTGTATGTGAGAGGTATCAGCAGAGATAGTTTCTTAACTTCTCACCCTTTCTTTTCTTTCCCTAGTGACCATTTGAATAACTTCATTATCATCAGTAGGTTTGTGTAATTACCACATCATTCAATACCAACCATCATTGATAGGCCACCTGTAAAAAATCTTTCTTGGAGTGACACAGCTTCTCTCAGTTTTTACATAAATTGCCTTTGCAACCATGTCTTAACAGGTATCACGATGCACAGGAAGTAACCAGTACCTTCCTTGGAGCAATGTGGCTAATCTCCATCACCTTCCTGTCGATCGGCTATGGAGACATGGTCCCTCATACATACTGTGGAAAAGGAGTTTGCCTGCTAACAGGAATTATGGTGAGATACAGTACCTCCACACTGTGTCATCATAAGGAGGGGAAATCTGTTTTAAAAATAAATTACATAAAACGACACAGTTTTTAACCTTAAAATTAATCATCAATATGGATTTTGCATACGATTAAAGAAAATTGTATGCTCAAAAAAAATCAAAGCGTGGTCATTAAATTTTCAAACTGGAACTTGAAAACTCTACTTTTATAACAGTGTCAATGTCTTAAATTACTGTATAAAGCCTGCTTTGAAATTACTTTCATAATGCCCTTTATTACAGAATGCCACAATATCACTGATCACTGCTTTTCCCCTCAGGGGGCGGGCTGTACAGCTTTGGTTGTTGCTGTTGTTGCAAGGAAGTCAGAACTCACCAGAGCCGAGAAGCATGTCCATAATTTCATGATGGATACCCAACTCTACAAAAAGGTCACTTCACAACCACAGATTGCAAATATAATGCACAGTATTTCTTCAAATTAACAGTACAGAACAGAAACACAATTTTGTCTTTTTTGACCTCACTGGGTAAGTTTAGGTTTTGTCTCAAAGAGCATTAAGGTGGAGCTAAAACAAATGCAGGGCACAAATACTGCTTAAATACTGTGCTCATACTGTATGTAAATTCTGTTGTCTCACCTGTGTGACATTTCTCCTCCAGATAAAAAACACGGCCGCCAATGTCCTGAGGGAGACCTGGCTCATCTACAAAAACACCAAGCTGGTCAAGAAAATTGACCGTGCCAGAGTACGCCACCATCAGCGTAAATTCCTGCAAGCCATCCACGAGTAGGTACACGCTGTCATCAGGGAGTGCACCACCACACTTTAGAAAAATGTACAGATATTGTAGGGGAGAAGGTTTTTATTTATTTTATTTATGTGAGCTAGGTTAAAACAAGCTTTAGTTGTTATTAGGACAAACTGCGCTCAGCATTTATTTTTCCTTGTGTTTTTGGTTTTCAAAGATTGCGAAGAGTCAAAATGGAGCAAAGGAAACTGACTGACCAGGCCAATACAGTTGCTGACCTTGCCAAGGTCTGTACCTTTCACACTGGAAAGAAAACATATTTTTTGTGTTTGATTCAAGTGATAAATTTCTACACCTATAATTATACATAATAATCTATAAAAATCAGGAACTAGAAGACACTGAGGGTCCACAGCTCTACTACATATGCAATAATAGCTCAATTCAAATACGACAAATAATGCCATCCAAAAATATCTTTAGAACCTATTGGGACCTCTCCTCAAGTGACCGCAACATACTATAAAGTCAAATCAAATCAAAGTCAGATGTGTGATTTGTCTTCCCTCCTGTTTTAAGACTCAGAACATGATGTATGACCTGGTGTCGGAGCTGCAGCATCGGAGCGAGGAGCTGGACAGGAGGATTGTAGCTCTGGAAGAGAAACTGGATTCCCTGCTTCTCAGTGTGCAGTCGCTGCCCGTTGTGCTTTCTCACGCAATAACAAAGCTACAAAAGGATTTCCTGGACGACTTGGCTTGTCGTGTCCACTTCCTGTCATCCTCCCTGAGCTCTGAGTGCTGTCCGGTCCCTGCCAGGCAGCTCTGTCCAGGATCCACCACACCGGAGACACCTTACAGCTGATGGGCCACACTCAGTGGTTTTCCCCTTAGTCTGGCACCCTTTTTTCATGCTGGGAAGGACTTTCACAACACGCACTCTTATTGTTACACACTAGTTCTAACTGAGTTCTAGTTACACACACTCACCCTGGGAGTTTCGCCTCCAGAGTCATGTTGAGCAGCTCTAATGAGAGGGGAAGTGTTTCAGTCAGGGGACTATAGAGGAAGGGAAAATCATCATCCCCTCCTTTCCTTTGGTCAAAAGTTGTTAGTTTAGGGACCAGGTTTTCACCTGTAAATTGACAAACATTTGTCCAAGTGACTCTCTTGACTGCATCAAACTGTATGGGGAGACATTCATTGAGATGATCAGATTTCATACTCAAAGCATATGTGAAACTCTTGAAACAGGTCAGGATTAGACAATAAATTCATTGGTAGTGATTACACAAGGAAGTTACACAAGAGTTAAACTACACTTTAAGTTAAAGTGAAAGTTGTATTAAACATGAAAATTATGCCAGCAATAATTAAAACGTTTAGTTTGTTCCTCCTCCTCTACTAGGAAAAGTTTAGGTTATTCTGTACTTTGTGGTAAAGGATGTCCTCCATTAGAGAAACGTGGTGTACTTGATGTTGATGATTTTACTACTTTCCAAGCAATAATGCCTTTCTGCAAGCAAAGATCTCGGAGCTGTTTGGTGTCTGAGAGCAGTGTAATCTCAGAAAGCTGCACAAAACTGTTATGATTGTGCCACTTTCCTATCCTTAGGACGTCAGGGCAGTTAAAGACACTGCAACTTTCCTCAAGTGCCACCTTGGTTCTATTATTACAATATTAACTCAGTTATATGTGCACTCGCCTCATTTTTTTTTTTTTTGTTTAAGACTCATTTCCAAGAGTGTTTTTCTGCTTCTAGTAAATTTTATTGTGTACACCAAGTGGTATCAGTCAGTTTTAGGATGAAACTTGTAACCCCACCTATTAAAAGTGCAATAGAAATAAATATATTTGATAACTTGGAAAAAGAATTAGTTTTGAAACCTTTCTTGGCAGTTCTACTTTAGAGATTGGATTTAGGAAGTTCGTTTGTATTTATCCACCAGATTGGGGAAATCAGATCCTGGCTAGAACTACAGAGCACATTTCCATTTCTTAAATTATTTTTTATGACACGTTGCTCTAATTGATTGTTGATCGTCACCGGTGCACAAGGACACCAGTTTAATATTGCTAAAGCAATATATAGTATTTAAAAGAAATAAATTACAGAAGTAATGTGTTGCATAACGATATGGGCCTAGTCATTTTACATGTAGACAATCCATGGTTTGTACACAAATAAAAAGTACACCTCTCAGACATCCTTATTTTCACTGCTCTAGTGTGAATTAAGTTGGCCTCCTTGGATTTCAGCTCGCGTCAAACTGAAGGACAGCTAATTGTATATCATTAATTAAACAGTGCTACTCATGTCGGACAGGGGAGATGGCTGCGGGGGCGGACTTCACTTCAACGTTTAACATATTTAGACGATTAGTGTGCGGAAGGATACGCATTGTGGAAACAAATAACAGAGCCAGTCATGCTCCAGACATGATAAACAGCTCTAGCAGTGAGGTTGTTTACCAGAACCACCATCTGTCTCTTGGATGCAGGTTTACATGGCGCTACATAATCTCGCGATAAACTCCTAGAGACAAGCTGCACCCACGAGAATGTCGTTTCGCGCGCTGAGGCTAAGCTCCAGTCGCATTCCTGATTGACAGCTACGTCGTCCAATGAACTGAATGCACTTAGAGGAAATAAGCCAATAGTGAATGTGCATTTTTACAGCAGGCGGGATATCAAAGTCTTGAAGAATAACTCATTGATCAGTCTCTAACAAGGCATAGAGTTGGTCGTACAAACCACTGCAACGAAGTTATTCAGGGTAAACGTGCGCGTTATTCCTTTAACCTCGATTTCTTATTTTCACTTGGACGAGCAAACAGGTAAAGCAGTTTTTCCTCTTCTTCTGATAACTTTAAAAACCGCACTCATTGATATCTTTACCCAGTTGCTAGCTTACTAGGGTTAGCTCACTTGACAAAGTCCTGCCTCGTTTCTGTTTGGTTTACTACATCCAGTTCCCTGGCCAGCGAAAATGAAAAATTGAAAATGGAAGAAAAAAAGTATTGAGCGAGACAGTTTTCGTGCTGGTGAATGCACAATGACTTCTTGTCAGTAACATCTTAATTGAAAGCTGTGTAACAATAAGTTATAACGTGGTTTGCATAGATATGGGTAGGCGATGAACTTGACTACAACGAACTGTTGAACTGTGTTGTTTATTTGTGGTTTACCTCCATGATGTACACCTCTCAACTCTGTAATTTTAAGTACCTCAGGTGCGTCCTCAATATTGAGCAAAACAAACACGCTGCCCCTAAACGTATTGCTTATTTCCCTGTTTTTCCGTGTGGGCTGGTGGTGCTTTAGCCCCTGTTTTCGTCTGTATTTTGAAAAAAATGAATGGTGTAAGTGAAGTTATGCGTCTTGGGTGAAGGGAATAGGTTTATTTTCGATGTTATTACTACTGTTTTGTTCACTGGTGTTGGTTTATTTCGAGGCAGCATAACGAACAGGACCTCAGCTGAGAGCGCAGAAGTAAAAGCCAAGCAGCTGCCGGCCCTCTCCGCTTATTATAGGGAAAAAGCGTAGTCTGTACGGGTAAATGGCCGCATCTTTTATTAACGAGCGATTATAAGGCATATGTACGGTAATAATTCGGTGTGTTTTATTGTCAGAGCGAAGGCACATTGTTTGCTAGCGCTCCCTCGCGTCCGGATGTGCCTGCTTTTAAAAGAACTGGGAGTGGCTTGCAGCTCAGTTTCCCGCACTGTATTTAAATCAGCTTGTTCCCTCCCTTTCTGATACTCTGCTGAAGTGACAGCCCAGTGCTGACAGCAGCATAATACACTGACCTAAGAGTGAATACTCATATTTCTGCTACTGAGATGATGCATTTAAGTATTTCTTTGACTGAAGATAATGTGCTTAAAGACCCGAGAGTGAGAAATACCTAAGAAGAGATTGTAATTAGTAATTTTAATAGTAACTTAAAATGCAGACAGCTTAGTTCAAGGCCTAGGTATATTTGCAAATGCATGTCAATACATCAGTGCACTGAGACAATGATGTCTATTTGTGTTATGAATGCATACAAATGTATTCAGTGAATTTTGGTTTGGTAAACTTCATGAGACTTTTTCACTTCTGCGTTGTAAATGATGGAAACAAATTAGATAATACACGGACCACTCCCTCAGGTCTCAATTTACATCGCCATAATAAATGGTTGTTGTACTATTCAGTGGACTTGAAATATTCATTAATTGCATATCTAGAAAAAAGGGTATTTGCTAAAATTTTGCATTGATACAGTTGCACATTTTGGGTCTTGTGTTATACCTTCAACTACACTGGAAATATACATTTAAGCTTTATTAAGTGATGCTAACCAAAATGGCACACATTTTAGTTTCTCAGTCCTTTATGGTATGCAGTAAAATAACTGCAATGATTGCTGTGGCTATAATAGATCATGGTTTTACTGTTGACACAGGGCAGCTGCAATGTGGATTCAGGTGCGCACAATGGATGGGAAGGAGACCCACCGGGTAGATAATCTATCCAAACTTACAAAGGTGGATGAGCTGCGTCTCAAAATCTTGGAGATCTTCAAGGTGGAACCGGAGAGGCAGCGGCTGTTCTACCGCGGCAAGCAGGTAAGATGACATGATTAAAAATTGTTGGGCTTTGAAATTTGATTTGTGAAGAAAATACAAAATGCATAATGTGCAAAATCAGAATTAAATTAAGTTTCCTATTGTGAAAAATGTCATGCTATGTCATTACACACCACCACCAGCAGGGAATATTAAAGACCACTGACACAACACAAAATGGTGTTTACATGTTTTATTTATTTATTTTTTTTCATCAGATGGAGGATGGCCATACCATATTTGACTACAATGTGGGACTAAATGACATAGTGCAGCTGCTTGTTAGACAGAAGATGCCCCCTATTGATGTTGTCAAGAGCAAGGACAAAGAAGCTGAGCTGTCTGACTCTGATTCTGGCTGTGGCTCCACCCAGAGCGAGTCTGACAAGAACTCTACTCACGGTGAGGTAGAGGGTCAAACTGCCGGCACCTCTGCCCAGACAAACACCTCAGAGCTCATCGACCCAGGCTTTGGATTTTACAAGGTGTGTTTTTAAATCTGACAATTGCTAGTGAATTGGGTATAACATGCAGGGAGTACAGGTTTTGCGCTGTTGGAAGAGGAAAATGACCCTGGTTCACCCAAGGTCAGAAAGCGCCGTCAAATAACACATCGAACCAGTTGATCAGCCAACAGTCTGGATTCAACCGCATGAATGCAAATGGGGGTGAAAAAAAGTAGTACTTGGCCACTTTGGCTGCTGTTTCTGACTTTTTGTGTGCACCATGGGGTGAAAATTTACATTGTGCTCGTACTCCCACTCACTATGCATCTTTGCATGTGGCTGTCAGAAACGGCTCAGAGCATACTTTGATTTCTGATGAAGAAGAACACATTGTATGAGCTAGTTTTGAAGCATAACAAGAATCTGTGGTGCATCGCTCAACCAGTTGTTTTACTCTGTCTTGTGATGCAGACTTTGCCATAATTCAGTACAAGTAACTTAAATTACTGTAAATACCTTTTTTTTATGTATAACTCTCACTACTAGTTATTTGTGTCTAAATGCTTTGGTATCGATTTGCATTCCTCACTAACAATATTGAGATGGCTGTTGGACGGATGAAGGTCTTAGAAGACAAGATAAATATTACGTAGAATAATTTTTTTAAGCTAAAAATATTACATACTCACCATGCCCTTTGAATGGGTTTTAAATGCGTCTTAAATTTTCTCTCATGTGTGTTTAAAGATCAATGAGCTGGTGGATGCAAGAGACTTGAACATGGGAGCTTGGTTTGAGGCCCAGATTGTGAATGTTACGAAGACAACAAAGACGCCTAAAGAGGAGGCTGCGGAGGCAGCAGAGGCACAACCAGAAGAGGAAGAGATACTGTACCATGTCAAATACGAAGAGTAAGAATCCTTTCTTCCTATAAACAAACCAACCACCTTCAGTATATAGCTTTGATGGTTTTAGTTGCGAAAATGTCAAGACCAAATGCAAACAACTAAGAAGGAAACTGGAAAAACAGTAACATTCATCATAAATGGTTATCATATTGTATGTGTGCCTTAAGAGATAAAAAAAAAAAAAAAGTGCTAACATTCAATCCTCTCACCAGGACACAACACAAACACATCATTTGGCCAAAATAAATGCAGTGAATTAAAGACAAATATTATTAATGCTCCCATTGACTGCACTTGGTTTATCTTAGCTGAATCTTGTTCAATGAAATTCTTTCTTTTTCTCGTCATATATTGTATAAATATGCAAGAATCGACATTGCTGAATAGAAATGTAAAATACTGGTTGGAGCAGGAGTAATTCAGAACACCAAACCATCACCCATTAGACAACATAAAACACCCTTTTGTTGGCTGAAATTCAAGTAAGGTCCTGTTCATCACTTACTGATGAAGACTCCTTGCTGCGTCTTCACTCGAACGACTTACAATGGATTCTCAATGTGGAACTGATGTTGACACTCAACTAAAATGTAGCTTAATAAATGTGTATCACTAATGGCTTTGGATTTTCTGTGCTATCTCTCTGCCCTTTTTGAACAGCACTCTTCAACTGGTGACTTTGCAAGTGTGTTAATGTTGGTTGGAGAATTCATCTGAGTGGTGTAGCTGTTCCCCGCCACGCAAACATAACTGTATGCATTCAGCCGCTCTCTCTGAACTGCAGAATGATTACAGTGTATCATTTGTCTGTCCCAGCTACCCAGAGAATGGCGTGATTCAATTGCTGGTCAAGGATGTTCGTCCACGGGCCCGTACGGTCTACCAGTGGCACCAGCTGGAGCCAGGAATGGTGGTTATGGTCAACTACAACCCGGACGATCCCAAGGAGCGTGGCTACTGGTATGACGCAGAGATCCAGAAGAGGAGGGAGACACGCTCTCAGCGAGAAATCTATGCCAAGATACTCCTTGGGTAAGGACACTGTTGCGGAGTTGTAAAACGTAGGGTGTGTTACCACAAGTCTAATATCTGCTCATCCAGCTGTGGCGGCAGGCAGACATTTTTGTCTATATCTCAAAGTTCGTTTGAATTTTTCTCTGCCACAGCAGCAGGTGGGGAGAAGTTAATTTCCTGCTGTGGCGTCATAGTAGACTGTAGAAAAATGTTCTGCACCACAAACATTTTAAGAAGTTGGATATCTGGATTTGGATCTTGCACTTTTGTCTTCCTATACTTGTTTACATGGTTATCTCTGCAAAGTTTCATGTTTGTGCTACTATAGTTTTTTAAACTGATTCAAATAGATCATATATTGTGCAGTGGAGATTGTACTACTGTATTTAATTCAGGTAATATTAAGTCTCATTCTTTATTTGCAGTGATGCTGGTGACTCTCTCAATGACTGCAAGATCATGTTCTTGACTGAAATCTACAAAATTGAGGAGCCCGGCTCTCTGAGTGAAAACCCTGCTGGAACTGAGAGTCCACTAAAAAGTAGGTTTAGAGTTGTCAGTTTTTAAAATATAAAGTTGGTAACATGGCTTTACTTTCTAACTGAAGAATATTGACTTGTGAGTAACCAGGATTTTAATTTGAACTTGTCCACTGAAAGGATCAAATGGACCCGAGTGCAAGCACTGTAAGGATGATCCCAAAAAAAACTGTCGCTGGTGTAACTGCCACATCTGCGGCATCAAGCAGGACCCGGACAAACAGTTGCTGTGTGACGAATGTGACATGGCCTATCACACCTACTGCCTGAACCCACCTCTCACCTCCATCCCTGAAGACGAGGACTGGTGAGCCAGAGAAGCTGCAGTACACGATAATTCCCAATGTGTCCAGATATCCTTAGGTTTTCTGGTCATATGATGATTTAAGAGCAATATTGTAATAGCTGTAAATTTTGTAGCACTTGTTGCCCCCCATTTTTACAGCCAAACATTTTTCAAATGCATTCAGTATTGGTCTGAATATTTTATTTATTTATTAGAAGACAGATCAGTCACCAGGGTTCACACTCTTTCTGACATGTGATGTTAATGTATTGTGTTTGACTTGACCTTCACCTTCACTTTACCTATCATGCTGTTGTAGGTATTGCCCAGGATGCCGTAATGATGCCAGTGAGGTTGTGTTGGCTGGAGAGAAGCTCAAAGAGAGCAAGAAGAAGGCAAAGATGGCTTCTGCCAGCTCCTCTAGTCAAAGGGACTGGGGCAAGGTGAGGGCTGAGAGGGTGCTGTCAGACAGCAAATCGCATTTGGATGTACAAAAAAAATATTTTTTGTACCACATTATACTTGGTGTTAATGCTCAGGTCTTCATATTTATTAAATGCACAACCCCTGTGTCCCCAGGGAATGGCCTGTGTTGGTCGAACCAAGCAGTGCACCATTGTCCCGTCCAACCACTATGGTCCAATCCCTGGTGTCCCTGTCGGCTCCTTGTGGAAGTTCAGAGTACAGGTTAGTTCATGCAACTTTCTGTTGAATTGATATGTACAACACAAAGCACAGAAACTCACTTCTCGTGTTCAGCTTGAGGTTAACGTTGATCTTAATGTTAATGAACTGAATAAACAGAGTTTGTTGTAGTGGGTGGTGTTGATGTTCAGCTTTTTGGCTTTTCTAGGTCAGTGAGTCTGGAGTGCACAGACCACATGTAGCTGGGATCCATGGCAGGAGCAACGATGGTGCCTACTCTTTGGTCCTAGCTGGAGGTTATGAGGATGATGTGGTATGCTGTTGTTTTAATTTCAATCAGTAGTAAAATAAAAAGTAGTCTTAAGTTAATAATTGTAAAAGTTGCTGCTTAATGCCAGTTTCAGGGCAATCTCAAGCATCAAGAGAGTCTCATTTTGATATGAAACCCAGAGATTTCTTTCTAACCGCTTACATCCTGTCGACAAACGTAGTCTTATATTGTCTGGTGTTTGTACCATCTTTCCCATTGCAGGATGATGGCAATGAGTTCACTTACACTGGCTCTGGGGGACGAGATCTGTCTGGAAATAAGAGGACGGCTGAGCAGTCATGTGATCAGACCCTTACCCACATGAACCGGTATGATCCGAAATGACATGATGATTAACTTTTTAGAGAGTTTGTGTGTCTTGTTTATTTTAACTGTTTGTTCTCTCTCTCTCTTTGTCCTCTGCAGAGCACTGGCTCTGAACTGCAACATCCCCATCAATGAGAAAAATGGAGCCGAGTCAAAGAACTGGAAGGAAGGCAGACCGGTTAGAGTTGTGCGCAGCTGCAAAGGGCGCAAGCACAGTAAATACTGCCCTGAGGAAGGAAACCGATATGATGGGATATACAAGGTAGGGGGAAACACTGATCAGGTTTCTTGATGCATGATTAGAGGACAGATGTCCACCTGGCACATTGCCAAACATGATGATGTCAGTTTTTGAACAATTAAACATAGGCTTGTGACAGTTAATTCATTAGATTACATTGACTTCCTTCAGGTGGTGAAGTACTGGCCTGACAAAGGAAAGTCTGGCTTCTTGGTCTGGCGGTATCTGCTGAAGCGTGATGATGATGAGCCAGCACCGTGGACAAGAGATGGCAAGGAGCGCATCAAGAAGCTTGCTTTGACCATGCAGGTACAGATGATGAGTACCATACAATACTTTGTAAAAATGGGCTATACAAATAAACCTGCCTTACATGATGACAAACAGTTTGTCTCAAAGGGCTTTATATAGCTTCAGCAACATCCTCTGACCTCAGACCCTCACATCGACTGAGGAAAAACTCCCAAGAAAACCCTTAACAGGAAAAAAATGGGAGAAACCTCAGGGTGAACAGAGGAGGGATTCCTCACCCAGGATGGGCAGACATGCAATAGATGTTGTGTAGAGATAAGAAAGCGCAGTTTACATCATGAAATATGGGATAAATGGAGATTGTTCATTCAAGGAAGAGCAGATGGAGGCAGCTTCTGGTGGGCAGGCTGGTCCATATACAGGGAAAGCGGGCCAGCTTAATGGGAATACCGGTGGGCAGGCTGGTTCATCAGGAGCAGAGGAAAGAAAGGAGGTGATGCAGGTGGCGGTTGGTGCAGAGGGATGGAGCTCTGGAGAAATCTGTGGAAAACCCAGTGCGAGACCCCAAGGCACCGGCAGCATAGCTACAAAATGGTTCAGGAATTACCGAAGCCAGCCCTAAATAAAGGCTCTATCATAGAGGAAGGTTTTAAGCCTGGACTTTTAAATGCGGAGAGTGTCTGCCTCTCTGACGCATGTAGAGAGAGCTTGTGCCACAGTAGAGGAGCCTGGTAGCAAAAGACTCCACCTCCCAGTCTGTTTTTAGAGACGATGTAATGATAAAAAAAACAAAGTAAGTCCTTTCTTGACAGATTAGTTTTACTGCTATTGATAATACTCTGTGCAGATTTGAGTCGGATTCAAATGGATTCAGTTTGAGCCAAATGAACTACAGTATCCATAGTTATAGGCGAGGAGGAACCTATCACTCAGTACGAATAACAAGTGTGGCTTGGTTGTAAAAATCCATTGTAACCTCTTGACTTATTAATTTGCCCCCTAATGTTTGCCTAAGTGTGACTAAATTGACCTGATCTTGTTGTTTCAGTATCCTGCTGGCTATCAGAAAGAGAAAGAGAACAAAAATGAAGTGGAGGAGGAGGCAGCCACACCCAGCAAGTCAAAGAGGAAGAGAAAATCTCAGGGTAGTGGTAAGTTGTTGTTTTTTTTTTTGTTTTTTTTTTCCTTCAAACTTTTAGCTGATGTTCAGAGACAGTGCAATTTCCTGAAGTCTTGTGAAAAACTGAGTGGAGGTTGCAAATAGTAAATTGGGGTTTTTCCTTTGAAGCGACCTAAACAAAATCTGCCACCCCTTCTCCTACATTTGTAATGAAAAGTGGTGTTTCTCTCTTGTTGTCTCTCCTTTAGAATCATCTAAGACCACACCAGTCAAGACTCCTAAGAAAATGAAGGTAGAAGTGTACAAGCTGTCCCAGGAACAAAAGTCCCTCATCAAGAACGACAAGCCAAACAAAAAGCTGTGGGATGAAGCCATGGGGTCACTGTCACTTGGACCGGTGAGGATGACTGTGTGCTCAAGTCACTGCACGACTTTGATAGGCTTAATTATAAAGCCAGGCAGTTCCTTTCAGGCTTGGGGAATGTAGTTTTGGATTAGTTTATTAGTGGATTAGTTTGAACTCAACACAATAATGGTTTGTAGTGATAAATAGTTGGTTTAGATCAAAGTACTCCAAGCAAATACTTAATGTCATGTTGGTGTGATTTCAAATGGAAAAATATGTGCTTGGTTTTGCTGCTATTTGATATCACACTGTCGTTCTCAATTGTTTGATGAAGAGCTAAAAATGAAGTTACTTGATGTGAAATTGTAATGTCTTGTCTGATGTTAAATATATTCTTCCTGCAGAAATTTTTGAACAAGGTTGAAGAAGTGTTCCTCTGCATTTGCTGCCAAGAAGTGGTCTATCAGCCCATCACCACAGAGTGCCAACACAATGTCTGCAGGGTAAGAAACTATCTGTATTGTAGATCTTGATAACCATGGTGCAGTTGCAATACAGTAAAGTTACAAGTTACATTACAATACAAGAGCTGTTAGGATGTAGATGCATCCTAAATACATAAAGTTGGTAAAACTTTGGAAAGCATTTTTGTTTTGAATGTGCACTCCTTACATGGACACCTCTCACACCTTTTAAAAAGTTGAAGGATATTTTTCAGTGGTATACATTTTCATTTCGTTGTGTTGCAGTCGTGGAGTTACAGTTGTCATCTTAAATGTCATGCTAGCTGTAGTAGCTTTTTGATCTAATGATACATCTATCATACACCCACCTCTGAAACGGAGAAGAAACTGTCTCACTGTGGAGAATGCAGGAAACCACCAACTGAAGGGTTAGGGTTATGACAAAATGAATGTTAAAATCACAAACTGGTGTTGAAGAATACAACAGTAATTTGTTAAGGCTGTGAAATTCTGTTTATTTATTTATGTTTACCCCCTCCTCTAGGAATGCCTTCAGCGGTCCTTCAGAGCAGAGGTTTACACCTGCCCGGCCTGCAGACATGATTTGGGCAAAAACTACTCCATGACTGTCAACAAATCTCTGCAAGATATTCTAAATCAGTTTTTCCCAGGGTACAGCAACGGGCGATGATCATTGGCTCTGCTTACTCAGCCCTCGAGGAAGACGCGATGTAAACTGTAAGGGGAATTTTCAGTAGAGGCAAAGAATCAGTTTCTCTTAATATATTTTTATGATTATAAAACTACAATTTTTGTGGACTTAAGTGCTACCATTTTTCACCTTAGTTCTGCCATGATGTGTAGTTACTGATGAATCGAAAATTCCTTTAACTGCCAGTGCCGTTGCTCCCATCGTGAGCCTTTCTTTTACTCCCAGTTTTTTCATCCTGTTCCATTAACTAATGCTAATATCCATGTAAGATTCTTGTTACTTTCAACTAAATCCCTCCATATTTAGCAGTCCTTAAGAGAATGTTAAGTCAAAAGTGGTTAAGCCGTTTTCCCAACTTGTTTGGAAATTGTTTTGTACAAGACTTTTTATTAGAATCTGGATCAACTGTCAGTTTGACTATGGCTCTTCATAATTTTGGTGCAATCTTTTCAAACTGATCGTGCAGTTGGGGCGCTAATTGGTCTTCATTCACCTCCAACCTGGAAGACTTATGTGTCTCCTGTAGCTGTATACCTCTCTGTACTCAGTATTTGTTTGTTTTTGTTTGTTTTTTTTGGACTTGTTTTGTTACTGTGTTTACAAACACTGCAGCTCGATTTGTCATTGAGAAATCAGTTGACAAGCTAAAATGGCAAAAAAATGATTGAGGCAATGTTGTCCTGACATGATCAGATGATTGGCATTGCATTAACACAAGCGAACAAATGCCTTTCCGTTGAGAAGTGATGTTCAGAGTCTAAAAACCGTTTCATTAAGTGTAGATGAAACTTGCCATGCACGCACAGGTGTAACCAGTTTGTCTTCCTGCTCTTCAGCAGTCACACAAGTGTCTTGTTGAGAAACTGTGTCATCGAACTTGGTTGTATTTTCCAGCTTGTGCATTAGTTCCCTATATAGTTTCACACAATGATTTTATATTTTGTATAAAATTTCTTTAACTTGATTTTACAGTTGTCATGAATTTGGTAAAATCTTCTCAAGATATTGAGTGTCACAGATTTGGATTTCCCCTCTTTTTAAAACATTAATTTTGATAAAGTCCAAAGAAACTTTAATACTTAACCAAGAGTGTAATGTAGAACTCCCATTTATCTAGCTCTTTAGATGTTGTCCCAGACACTTAAACCTAATTGAGTCTAGAAACTTTATTTGTATTTTTTATTTTTTTTTTTGCTAAAATTAAAATGTGTACTTCATCTTTTTATAATCCATTACTGTCCTTGGTGGAAGGAGGCTATTAAGTCAGATTTTTGTCTCTCCTGTGCTTACTCATCTTAACAGACTTCATTTAAAACAGGAAATCCTTGTTAAGGAAAATTCACACTGCTCCTGGAATTTGACATCACATCAACTAAATTATCTGAATTTGTTATTTACTTATTTTGCCGCCGACTGTCTTTATGAAAGATGTTTGGTGTTGAATTTCAACAGCAGTGTGTGATGATACCCATCCACATGCCAGCACTTTTGAGTTTAAATGGAGAGACAAAGATTTGCATTGACCAGGAAATGTATATTTTCTAAAATTGTATAATTTTTAGTCCATTGTAGTTTTGATGTAGTTTTTAGAAATACTTGCACATGTTTGGTGCAAAAAATTTGTCAATACATTTTCAGTGTTATTCAATAAAAAATGGAAAAAAAATAAGGTGGTTTGGTATTTGTTTTTTGTTGTGTCCATTGGGGAAGGAACTGGCTTTGCCTCCTTAGCTCTGACATGAATACAATTTTAGATCATTTTGTTTCAAAATCATTCTGTTAAAACGAACTTCAAGCACTAGTGCATGGTGTTCAGATCTCTTAAACCCATGCAGAGATCATGAGAATAGTAAAAAATGTTTACGTTATTTTTCGTTACGGTTGGAGTAGTGGAGCCTTTTACAAACCCGGCAGTGAGTACGTGTGTGACGTGCACATAGGTTTAGAACGACCATCGAGACCATGAGGGGAAGTAAGCGTCTGTTTTTATTTGTTGATTCCTGTGTCTGTAACCGAATGAACCAATCATGTCGCCGGCTTTCTCGCCAGGGGAACCGTAGTATCCGCGTGAGTCCACAAATCACAGGGCGCAAATCGTGAGGTGGGCGTGACCACGACCACCCTCAGCTAGCTAATGCTAGAAGAAAACCGTTCCAGGGAATTTTTACAAAACGAAACCAAATTTGATTGAGAGCAACAGGGATAAGGCGAAACTACACCGCAGGAGGTAATATATCCCAAACGGGACTCATTTTATTCAGTCGCAAAGTCTGAGCTCTCGTTCGGTTGTGATAGTGTGGTGTCTGTCGTCGCGGTGTTTTGTTTTTTTCTAACTGCAGATATGGAAGTAGCTAGCAAGAAGCTAGCCACCTAGCCTGAGATACATTACGTTTAGGACATTGATGTGTTTGAAGGTAGCTAATGGCTGGTTTTACGTGTCGGCAGATTGCATTGGGCGTTTATCTGAGTTTTACATTTTGCTTATTTAAAACGCTCCAGCAACGGGTTTTTTGTTCGTTGTCATCTTAGATCAAATGCTAACAGTTGGTGTTAGTTGTGCAGAGCTATCGTCGCCCGTAGCAGCAGCAGCAGCCTGCAACAACTGCTCTTTTGAAATCAACGAGCGTCGTTTCGCTATCGGTAAAGCTGATGTAGATAAACGAATCAAGATTGCGAATGCAGTTTATGAGTATCAACATGTTAGCTCTCATGGGGAGGACAGCTTGCTGCAGCACTGAAACAAGTTTCAGGCCCAGGTGGAATTAAAGGGTCCGTGTAGGCCCCTTTTTGTTGTGGTGAGACAGCTGGGGGTCATGTGGCCTTCCATTCACTGAATAGGTCAGCCCCGGTGAGAAAGATGCTCCCTCGGTTTAACTGAGTTATAATTTAAAATGAGAATATCAGAAGAGTGACCATTAACTGTTGAAGTAATCCGGTTCTCAGATGTTGGTTGGGTCGGGTTTTAAGGACACGTCCTTCTCTCAGGTGTTGCACAGGTGATTATTTGCAAGTCATTAATGAAACTCACGTAACTCAGTGACAACAAACGCCTTAGTTTACGTTGATCTTGCGTGACACCTAACCCTTTTTGCCATTTAAGGCGCATGCCATGTTTCCTGCTCAACAGCCTATTTGAATTAAATGCAAATGATTCACCAGCTGGTCACCACACCAGTTGGATTGTCCTAAAGTAGAAACTCACCGCCCAAATAAGCTCAGCTGGTCATGTGATAATGCTCCTAATGGTCGATGTATGTGTGAATGAGAGGATGCCTGAAATGCAAACTCGGGGATGTGGTGGTGTGTGTTGGGTTGCAGTTAAAACTCAGATAAAACATGGATATATTAGGTATTTTAAACAGATGTGTTCTTAGGATGACCATGTATGTTGTCCGATGGGATTAAAGTTATTCGGGAACAGTTATTGATAAAAAGGTTGGTCGTTTGTTTGGGTGACAGCTGTGAGATCAACAGTGCCAGTGTTATCTATGTTCATCTGAAAACATAACTTGTCAGCTGTTTGTGTGTGACAAACAGTCATTTTCTTGTCACCACCTGTTTGTTTGGAGATGGGGGAGAGAGAATGGAAATTGATGCATTTGTCACTAAAAGTTGTCGACTAAAAGAGTCAGCACAAATGATTTTAGAACTGATAGTCTAGTAGTCTATAAAATGTCAGAATGTGGTAAAATAGTTGTCACAAGTATCCAGAGTCATTGGAGTTCTCCATATGATCAGTAGGTCAACATTAAGGTGCTAGCTTGAGCTTGGCCCTGTGTCTCATGGTCTGTTGCTTACCAGCCATTTCCAGTGCTGTTCCATAACTTTTTGTTTTAATCACGATGATTACGACTTACAACTCATGAAAATCAAAAACCTAATTCCCCAAATGTTAAAATACATCCTGAGATCAATCAAAAAAAGATGAATAATTCAGAAATGTTCTGAGAAGTAAGTGAATTCATTTAAAGGGGAACGATGCAGGTCCGGTCACTTTTCTGCTCTTTTGCTAACCCTCCTCCCAGCCATGTGCATTTGTTTTCAGCAGTGGATAACGTTATTTATGATATATGCCTTACGATGTATATATTTGTGTAAATGCAAAAATGCATTAACCAAAAACTCAGTTTTCCTTCTCCACACATAAACACGAAATCAGTCTACAGAAGTCTACTGGCCAGATGGTGTTTTTGGAAATATCCGTATGCAAGGACCAAACGCTGTTTAGGTGTGGATGATAGGCCCAAATGCATAGAAAAGTATCCGGTTTCGGCCGTTTGTGTCTCTCCACTCTTCCACCAAGCTCTGGAAACCTGACTTTCAAATGAAATGCAAAATGTACTTTCATCTGAAAAGAGGATCACCAAACAACAGTCCAGCTGTTCCTTTTAGCCAAGGATAGACACTTGGAAAGTGTAGGAGCTGCATTTAAGTTTTTGTTAATTTATTTCAGTTACAGAATATTTTGATTATATAGGATGAGTTTTGTTGTTAAATCAAAGTTTGATAACTTAACTTATCATTGCCACAAGAGCAATGAGACATACAAAACGAGACAACCTCAGACATTAAAACCTACTAAAATTAGAGTGCTACAGTACAATAATAAATATTTCTATGGACTAGTGTGAATGGCTTGGTACTAGAAATGTGTCTGTTGTTGTCTGGTGTTGTCCATTATATGAGATATCTGTGTGGTGGCTCTTAATGCACTGACTGCATTTCCTGTCCACTCCTTGTGGAGCTCTCCCAAGTTGTAGAATCGGCTTTGCTTGACAATCCTCTCACAGCTGCAGTCATCCCTGATGCTTGTGCACCTTTCATCACACTTTTCTTTTCCAATCCACTTCCCATAACTATGTTTTGATACAGCACTCTGTGGCCCTGCACGGAAAAGTGTATAGCACAATGTTCATTCACAGTGTAAATCAAGCCGTAGTTGTCAGTACTGTCAATATTAGGATTAGAATTGGAAATTCTTTATTTAAGGGAGAGAGTCTTTAGATGAGGCAGGGGAGCCGTGAGGGAAAAAAACACGATTTATTTAGTTTGTTTTAACACACTGTGCACTACACCTTACGCTCTTCTGTTTTTTAACCGGGATAGTTCCACGTCCAAAGTAGTGCTACATTCAGCCGAGCCTGAGGCCAACATACAACACGTAACAGAGGCGTTGTTGCCTTCTCTTTTGACAGACAGCTCCACTCTCACTTGTTTGCATGATACATGACTGGAGCAGTCGCAGCCTGTGTGTTGCAAAATCACGTTATATCATATTGCAGTATAATTGCAAATGCAATTAATCATTCAGCCCTTTGTGCAAGAGACACTTCACTCATCTTTTGTTTTAATGTTTATGTTTTTTTTTCTCATCTTGTCAAACTTGTCTGAGCAATTCCATATTATCCACCTTGCAACTGTTTTCAATTTGAGTTTACAAAGAGGTTCAATTAAAAAGAAGCTGAAGTATTCTGAACATGTCCTAATAGCCCATGCTCTCCTCTCCAGGTTCACCTGCAACTCTTCAACAACCGAATGGCTACCGACATGCCCATGGACACGGTGCCAACTCCTCAGCCTGCCCCGGCCTCGCCCTCAGACCCTGCCCCAGCCTCACCTCCTGCTCTCAGCTCCAGCGCACCCCAAGAACAGATTCCCTCCCAGCAGCCAGAATTAGCTGGAACTCCTCACACAGTGGTGACCTCAGAACATGATGCTGCTCCAGATAGCATCCCAGCTCAGCCTGCAGCCCCAGACTTGGCCCCAGGAATCGTTCCAGATTCTGAGCTCCCCCCGGCCCCTGTACCACAACCAGTGCCACCAGTCAGCGCCAAGAACCCCAGCTGCAAGATTATGACCTTTAGGCCCACCATGGAGGAGTTTAAAGACTTCGCCAAATACATAGTCTATATGGAGAGTCAAGGGGCCCACCGTGCTGGCCTGGCAAAGGTGAGAACAACATACACATATGTACATACACTAAAATACTCAAGTCCTTAACAGTGCTATTATAAGGTGATTTTGATGAAAGTGTCTAAATGAGTAAATGTAAAGAATTAAATAGGTAATTTGATTATTATCTGATTATCTGAGAAGTGAGTGTGCAAACTAAATTACTGGTTAAAAAAAAAGCAAAAGTATCTGAATGTCAAGGTGGATTATAGAGTGGTACACGCCCCAAATAAAGAACAATAAAACTTGTATTGGGTGTTAAAAATGTCTTGTACAATGTTAAACATTTACTTTGATGTGGCATGAAGTCACTGTAAACCTCTCTATATCAATGTAACTTACTGTATGCATCCTTCAACAGGTGATTCCCCCGGAGGGCTGGAAGCCTCGGAAATCCTATGACACTATTGAGGACATGGTGATTCCAGCTCCCATAATGCAGGTGGTGACGGGTCAGTCGGGTCTGTTCACCCAGTACAACATCCAGAAGAAGTCAATGACCGTGGGAGAATACCGCAAGCTTGCCAACAGCAAGAAGTAAGTTAACTCAATAACTTAATTGTGGTCATTCTTTTGTGCTTGGAAAATTTGTTAATAAAGTGTTTAGAAGGGGCAGAAACTGATGATGAGGATCTTCTAATTTGCGTTTGCTTTCCAAGCGCTAATAAAGTTTAATACATTACAAGTGCTGCTGATTTCTCTTACATTCACCTTTAAATAATAAAAAAATTTAAGCTTGATTTTTCAGTGGTAACTTCCACCACTTGTCCAAGTACTTCAGCAAATGTTTTAAGCTACATCTATTGGGATGTCATTTGTGTGTGTGATTTGCATGAAACTCCTCCAGCTAGAAAAAAAAAAGGCTGTTTTCTGCCTTAATTGTAACTGAGTTATGTCAGCATTTCTAGGCGCTACGGCGGTACATGCATGAACATCAAGGCTTTGTTATGAGACTTCCTGCAATGTCCTCGGTTGCCTATTGCAGCCTGTAATGATGAGGGTCGAACTAGGCCGCAAGATTGCCGGCGTCTTAATTATGGTTTTACATCTAAAATACGTAAAAAGCTAGTGACTGAAAACGGAGAAATTTGAAAGTGAGGATTTAGCTGAAAGGCCATCTCTACTTGCTGCTGACAATCTGTCTGGTTCTATTCTGTTTTTAGGTACTGCACACCTCGCCACAAAGACTTTGATGACTTGGAGAGAAAGTACTGGAAAAACTTGACATTTGTGTCACCCATTTATGGTGCAGATGTCAGTGGCTCCATCTATGATGAGGTGAGGGTTGTGTGTGTGTGTCTGTCTGTATTTGTGTGTTAGGGCTCATTTTCAAACCCTTAGTTTTTTTTTGCTTGATACTTTGATTAACGTTATTAATCAAATGATTTGTAGAAAAGAGTGTTCTACACCCTTTGCATTATATATCTAAATATATATATTTTAGATACACATTTTTATTGACAATTGTGATTGTAATTCTAGGCCCTTAATATAAGCTGCTTTAAATATGACTTGTTAATATATGACCAGTATCATAGAGACTTTTACATCTAAATGGTGTAACTAAAAAATTTGAATTTTTTTTGTTTGACTACAGCACCATCTGGTGGTACAGTCATTGTACATGGTAATAATGAGACTGCATGTTCTTCTGTCCAGGATGTTCATGAGTGGAACATCGGCCGTCTCAACACGCTGCTGGACATGGTGGAGCAGGAGTGTGGCATTGTTATTGAGGGTGTCAACACTCCATATCTATATTTTGGCATGTGGAAGACAACGTTTGCCTGGCACACAGAGGACATGGACCTCTACAGCATTAACTACCTGCACTTTGGACAGCCCAAGTCCTGGTCAGTCACTGTTTCTTTTTTTTTGTTTGTTTTGTCTCGATGCTTTCTCCACAGCCACACTAACGTCATTTTAAACTTTTAATTGGTTTTACAGTCCGTTCATCACTACTGCCACACAGCAGTAGTGTTTCAGTTCAGCTGGCAGTCATATACCAGCGTCGAAAATCACTTTGTGATTTTCACAAAAATGGTTAGACTGGATTGCAACGATACTACCAGAACCTGTGTAACAAGCAGCATGTGACATGTTGGCACTGTTCCACTGTGGATACTAGAACAGCCTGATGATACTGCCTGCCTGGCTGCTGTGAAGTGTCTGGTTTTACAGCGCCACCTAAAGTTCATATGGAGCCTAACAGAAACATAATCTGCTTGTGGGGATGAGGTAGCACATCCATGATGAATCAAACAGAGGAAAATCTGTTTGAGTGAGGATTACTTAATTATTAAAGTGTGGAGCTAGATAGTAATTTTTAATGAATACCATCTCATTACCTTTGGGCCCAATCAGTCTGAGCATCACTTCTATCACGCAGTCTTTTATTGATGAAAGCAAACAATCGGTACAGATACACAAGTGCATTCTCAGTTATGCTTCTTGCTTCTTGATTTGTGGCGGGACCTATGTGAACAGGCAGACTTGCTGTGTGTGACGTAAGCAGAAACCTATCTGGGGGTCATCAGTGTATTTGTCTCAGTGAACTAGTTTAAAGTTGTAACAGACCAGGGCTTGAAGATGAAGAGTTGTGGTTGGGTATTAAACATCTCAGCTATGCCACTTACATAATTTACAGATTCATGTTTTAATCATGTGTGTCTGGAGCCTTGTGTACTTGTTTTTCTCATTTACTGGCAATCTCTTCTGAATACAGTACTGTTTGTTTGAGCACACGGCTTTGTGCTCGCAGCACTGTGGCTTCTCATTGGCTATTTCACCACTAGGCGAGTCCTTTGTTTGGTGGATAAACTTGTGAGATATCTGATCGTAGTTGACGTCTGTTTGTTTTACAATAGTGGTTTTGACCTTAAGGTATTAGGAGAAACTTCATGAATTATGCCAGAATTAGGTTTTGTTTTTCTACCTTTTCTTTTACCATTTTTTTGGCAGTTCGGTTAAGAATAGTTTGCAAATGTTTACTCTTTTGTTCTCTCAAACATCTGCAGCGAATCTCTGAAGAATGTTGAGCACAAGCAAAACAGCAAGCTGTGACCTTGCTATGAGTCTTACTGGTGTGAAATTCAGACTTTTATTATTACCTTGCTCTTGCAAATGCACAGAAAGTTTGCTGAAACCATATGGTGTACAATATAGGAAGCTACAGTGGCTCGAGTGTTGTTGAGCTTGCTGGCTTTCTATTTTCTTGCATTATTATTATATCAGTCAACCTTGGTGGTCCTTGGCCCCTGAAAAAGAAAAAAGATTTTGATTTGTGTGTGTGCATCTGTGTTTGTGTGTCCGCCCCCCCCCCATTCTTTCATTCAATATTCTTTTGATCTTTGACACTGCAGGTGGTGAGTCAACCTAGCCTTAGAAATTCAGTGTTACCTGTGTGTGTGTGTGTGTGTGTGTGTGTGTGTGTGTGTGTGTGTGTGTGTGCTTGGCTTCTGTGTTTGCTCTCTCCTGTCTTCATTTTTGTCACAGTATGCTTCCCTTCCACCTTTCGCCTTCTCCTGTCTTCCTCCTGGAGTGGTGTAATCGCTGTGTGTGTGTGTGTGTGTGTGTGTGTTGCGTGTTTTTGCTCACTGTGATGTGATCTCATTAAAATCATCTGCCTGTCTCATTTTTCACACCTCTCACTGAGTGACTATGTATCCTTAGAACCCACTGTCAAGGTACGCATGTATGTGTGTGTGTGTGTGTGTGTGTGTGTATCATCACAGAGAGCAAAAACACGCAACACACACACACACACACACACACACACACACACTGATTACACCCCTCTAGGAGGAAGACAGGAGATAAAAATGACATTCAGCAAGCTGTGATTTTTGGGGGGTTCTGGGGTTCAACAGGAGCTGAGCTCGAGGGTGGCAGCACCATGCTTGTGAAGAACAGCGGTGTTTTTTTGCCTGCGTTCTTCTTCAACAATAAACAGTTCAGTTGTGGCAACAGTTGGGTTCAAATCTTTAATCTGATCAGATACTGAGCTGATGCAGCGTGAAATGTTGTGTGTTACAGTTCACAGGCATTTAAACAGAGGGCCCTGGTTGCATCATTTTAATCAATGATGTGCAGAACAAATACACAGGGCCATCAGTGAGGCTGTGGAAGCAAGAGTAGTGAGTCTTTTTAAGCACACTGGGGGCCTTGATGCTGTCAGTGCATGGTCTCACAGAAAATAATAGGCACAGGTGTTGATCTGCACAGCAGGCTACCAGTGTTTGTTGCCCTTTGAAGCTACACCAGTATTTGTTTTTTTGTGTGTGTGTTTTTTTACAAGACCACTCATTAATTAATACTGCAGCAGAAAAACAAAGAAAGCCTTTCGTCAATCATAATATACAGCAATTAATTTGAGAAATTTGAGCATGTTTCATACGGCAAGTGTGGCTTGTATATCTGCCTTTGTGAACACATCTATTTATTTTTGTTGTATAATGCTCTTTATTGAGAGCATTATACATATGTTGGTGCAGATAAGTTGACAGCACCAACATAAACATACTTCCATGTGTAATCAGTGTAGTCTCTATACATCTCTGAACTGTTAAAAAAAAAAAGAAGAAGAAGAAAAAGACCTTATTTTTCTCCCACCCCTCTCTCCATCCCTGGTCTATCGTGTCTATCTTACCATTTATGTTATGTATTAGCTGTTCTTATGAGCTGTTCATTGCGTAGAGGAGTTATTTCCTCCTGCCCAGTGTCTCAATATGACTCTCTTAGCAGTAGTAAGTTCTACCTTTAGCCACTGGGTTTTCTTTCCCACATATTCTCTCATTTCCTTTAAGACCATTCAGGAGATATAACGCGGGGGTAAGATTGATATTTGTACCGAGACTATTGGTAATCCTCTCCTTGACACTCTGCTAATAGGCGGTTAACATGGGGCGGTAAAGAAACATATGAGGAAGATCTCCTTTGTCCATTTTACAACGCCAACAGAGATTTGACTGACTCAGGTCAAGCCTACTCATCATCACAGGTGTCCAGTACAGTACAGTCTATTAATTATTTTAAACTGAATAATTTTAGACCTGGCATCTATCATTGGACTTAAGCATCGCCATAATCAGCTTGCTCCATATGTTACTCTTAAATCTCTTTCCCACGCCGTCTTTAGGCCTGTTGTAGTTCTAGAAATTAGATGATTCATCTATGTATTCTTATGTTTTTACTTCTTTTCTTGCTTTCTTCCACTTTATACTTCTGTTCAATTTGCCATCACTGTCATCCTTGTCAGTTAGACTAATTAACTCCTGGATTGATGGATGCACACCATTCATTTCCCTATTCAAGCACACACACACACACACACATACACACACACACTCACACTCACACTCACACTCACTCACTGTCAACGCACACTGAGCCTTCCCACCTTCATTCTTCATTCATCTGAAATCATTTTCACTTTTACACTTGTGGGGTACTTTCAGGCTGTTTGACACACCATGCCATTAACACACACACACACACACACTTACACACACTTACACTTCCAGATCCTCCTCATTGTCTCTCTGTCGATGTCCTTCCCATCATTCTTTTTCATTTTATTTTTATTGCTGAAACCCTCTCGATCACCCCTCTACCTCAACACACACCAGTAGCTGTGCTGTCAGATAAAAGATTAGCCTCAGAGCATGTGGAGGGGAGGTAGGGAAAGGCTGACGAAAGAGAATTGAAAGGGATGTTTTGAAGCTGTAACTTCCAGGAAAGGGATGAATTTCTTCTGAATCCATTAGTCCTCGGTCTCATCTATAGTCTTTGACTATTTTTTCATTTTTGTAATGGCAAGGGTTCTGAATAATACTGTGATATTTCAGTTTTTCCTTTTCAAAAATTTGCCAAAAAGATTCATCTCTGCTTCCACCTTGGTATTATAGTGCATGAACTATGGAGTGTAGACTCATTGGAGATTTGAATTGGTTGTTGGAAGGGGGTTGCAACATTACAAGATGTGAAAAAAATGTTGGGTTCTGTAACGCTTTGTGAATACGCAGTAAATTATGAACTAGCTTCTAACTTCTGGTCATGTTTTTTTGTGCAGTGTAAGTCGCTCGTAATAGAAATGGCTTTCAACCGGAAAACACTGAATAAGAAGAATACATAGCACTCTTAAACTGTCTGCGAGGTGAGAATGGAAAAACACACAACGCAACGCACTGTGCTGCCCTTCATGCTGTCAAGACATCTTAATTCCACCTGCTAGGAGCGCTGTCCCGCAATAGATAAATCATGGTCTTCCTCAGAGAGGTGGAAAAGTTCAAGCTTTCATTTGGTGTGTGTTGTTTTATTTGTGTGTTTCTCTCTCCGCTGCCGGGTTGACAGACGTGTTGCTGCCATGGCAACTGTGGCCTTAGGAGGGAGGGAACAGGAGGAGACACGCTGATCGGCTGATTTGTTTAGTTTGATGCTGGGATGGAGGGGATCATCTGAGGGATGTTCACTAGCGCAGGCTTCTCTGAAATTCGTGCACATTTACATAAACTCTGAAATGATGCTCCCGAGGACAAAAACACCTCTAAAGGAATACTTAAATACTTTTAAAAATGTACCCATGTGTTGTTGTTGTGTAATGGAGAGGGATGAAAAGATCAGTATCAGTTTCGTTTCAGTTCTATCTATGATATGTTACCTAAGCTAAGCACAAACCTTGTAACACATTGCTTAGCACCAAACTTTTTTTCTTTTTTTTTTTTCACCACCAGTGGCGGCTCAGGCCAAACATAACTTGGAGACATATCATCGCAATGATGAGTGCAGTGGGAGTTCAGTCTGCTTGAGTTGTTAGAGGTATTATTAGAGGCATCATAGCCATGGAAATGGGACATGCTACCAATGCAATGAAGTGCTCGCACACATGAGGCACACACACAAAAAAAAGCTTCGTGACAAGTGAAATGTTTGAAATCTTTATTGACAGAGGAAAAGCAATCATGCAGTACATTTAGTATGGTGTACATGGCAGCCACGGGCAAGGTGTATTTCCATATTAATTCCAGTTGGATGGTCAGGTTAAAGTTAGAATATGTTCTCTCTGACCAATAAACTGCATGAAATACATTTCACTGTGTTAGTCATTACCCATTAAATTCAAGTGCTAAATATATAGATTGAAAGTATGCTCAGATATAGAAAAAGATTAAAACACAAAAATACCCACAGTAGTACCCTGTGGACCAGCTCTGAAACAATAACCTGAATTGAGATAATAACCCTGCTCCCTAATGGCATTAAGTACTTTGGTCAAGAGCTCCTGGTGCTGGGCAGTTGTATAAATCCAGGCTGAAAAAATAAAATATTGAAGGATGATGCACCTTTCTGAAGTTCAAATCTTAGTCGACAGGTGGCAGTGTGGCTCCATGTCTGAGCTTCCATGGTTGAAAACGACTCGTACATTTGCTTTGTGTTTATCTCTCTCTCTCTCTCTCTCTTTCTCTCTCTCTCTCTCCCCCTTTTCTGCCTCATGCTCTCTTTTTTTCTTTCATTCCTTATGCATCATTGCATTACGCCATCACTCCATCTTTGTTCTTTCGTTCTGTTGCTTGCCCCTCTGTTTCTCCCTTTGTTTCCAACATCCTCTTGGCTGTTGGGGAGTAAGAGAGGATAGTAGTTCATTGCTTGAAGTCTCTGGAGGGTTCAGCAGCCCAGAGGAAATAATTTCACAAAAGTATTGTTATAACTGTAATGAACAGATTAGATTTGAGGTTTGCTGGCCCCCTCCCACTCTGTTTTACAAATCAAATCACTATCTAAATGTAGCATCTGATATTTAGTGTAATGATAGAGACTTTACGCTGCCTACCTCATGTATTAACATTACAAACACCTCCAGACACTTTACTTTTTGTTATTTTTAGTACATTTCTCTTACACAGACCTAAGGCCACAGGGCTACCATATTTGTACAATAATGAAATGGAGGAGTAGAATGAGGAAAAATAATTAATTATTACAAATGAAACAAAGCAACAATAGAAAAAAAGATAAGCAAGAGTGGACCAGAATAAAATGTAACCGATCAAAGCAATACGACAGCAAACTTAACCACAGCCTCAAACCTCCATTTTGTTCCCGTCCAGACCCTTCAAACATCGACAAGAATAGTGATTTGCATGATGAGTGCATGTGTAAGAGAGGGAGGGAAGGGGAGGGAGGGGCAGTGAGGTGTGCAGCAGGGGTAATTTCATTTCTTTAAACGGTAAGTGCTGAGGGCTATGAAACAACCCTGCACTCCCAAAACAGTCATTTCTCCTGGTCCTGCCCTTTATCAGTCATTTTCCACCTCCCCGTCTGTTTCCTCTTCTTCTTCCCTTCAAATTATTAGCTCGTTTCTATTGAGGTTTATCTAGTATCTACACGAGGATGTTGTTCAGGGAGCATTTTGTGTTTTTTTTTATTTTATATGCTTGGAGGTATGTCCTCTTATTAATCATGCTAATTTTATCGTAGGAGTGAATTTGCATTCCTTGTGTTTTTTCATGTAGGCAACTAGATGGGAGGTGTAGCTAGCTGCTAACATACGCAACATACATATCAGGAACATGTGTGTCCTCTAATCTGTCCTCTATCTGCATTCATTTTAAAGTTTGAAGTTATGTGGAGGCATAAAATGCAAATATTGTTATTCAAGGTGAAATATTTTTTACTGTAATGGTTATGTCTTTGCCTCAGTCCTCACACCTGGTTGAAAGAACTGTTACTATTGCTTAGTATGGTTTCTGCTTTATTCGGTACCTTTAGAAGTTGTTATAGGAAACAGTTGTTTCATGATATTTTAAAAGCAAACAAGACCTCCCAGACACAATCTCACGGGCCTGCAATTTCCATTTTTACAACTTGCAGCATGATCATTGATCAAAAAGGTCTTAAAGTTGTGGATGAGACTGTAAAAGTTGGAAATTCAGTAGAGCAGAAAGAACCCAAGGGGCCCATGGGTCAGAAAAATCTGAAATGATAATATCTCAGAAAAGATTGCGTACATGTATCAGATTTTCTATGGAAATGTAGAAGAGAAACAATTGCAAAATACTTGACGAGAATTGGAGAAGGAGGGTTTAGAAAATGGAGGTGGGGGGGGGGGAGATTCAGCTTGCTTTTGATGTTGCTGTAGAAACTTGTGTCCTTCTGGTAACAAGAAAGTCTGTCTTAGTAACAGCAAAACCTTTCACTAAACTGATCTCCTTTTTATCTCCTCTGTCTGCAGGTATGCCATCCCACCTGAGCATGGAAAGAGGCTGGAGAGGCTGGCACAAGGTGAGGA
>OMNW01035455.1:198077-269672 GCA_900303245.1 Selene dorsalis | reverse complement strand
GCATGTATTCAGTGGATGACAAACTTTTATATCCCGCTTTCTTACCACATATAAAAACATAGATTTCTTTGTCACCTGGCTGTGCCAAGATGGAGCTCGAGAAGGAAGAGCAGCTTGAAGCAGTTAGTGTGTGCACTGGCTCAGACTAAAAAGATCAGGAGGGCTGTGGATGTTGAATTTGGGGTGAAAAGCTGGCTGAGCTGGAGCCAGCAGCATCAACTGTTTGTCCTGCAGAAAGGGGAGGAAACCCACGAAGCCAATACAACGACGTACAATCAGAATGGTGATCCGGACTGTGCGTCGATTGATTGTTTATGGTGCATAGGAGTAAGCACTGGCTGCTGCTACTCACTGTGTTGTCTGCATATGTGTAATAACAACCCAGAAGCACTGCAGACGTTGCGAAAGTGAAACACACTAGAACCAGATTTATTTATTAAATGTTTCGGACTGCACCCCTAATATACTTTTTCTTTTTAATAATGTACATAACATGCTTTTGTGAACATAATAAGCCAGAGATGGTTGTGATATGATGCTTTTTAACTGCTTTTCTGACTAACTCCGATAAACGGCGACTGAAGTGAGAGTCTTTAGCCATTCTGCATTTAGTGTTTTGTCAGCCATCTGCCCCTCTCTCTGGTGCAAGATGTCTGTTTGCATCTCTCCCCTTCCTTTCTTCCAGCCATGTTTCATGTTTATTTCCTGTATTGATCAACGAAGATCACATTGGGTATTGCATGTTGTTCAGTGTGAGGCAGAAGATGCTGGGGAGATGAGGGAAAGTTGTGCACTTCAAACATCTACATTAAATAGACACACTGTCCTTGTTAATGTGAAATGCTGAGAGCAAATCAATCACCAATGCATAGCCCCTGTCACTTGCTACCCTCAATATACTGGAGTGGCTGGAATATGTAATGCACACAGTATGTGACATGTGACAGACAAGGACAATTACAGTTCTGCGATTCTGTGTGTGTGTGTTTCCTACAACACCTCTACCTTGCATGCCATGCTTTCTTTGCCCAATGCCATGTTAATCTTTTCACGTTTGTATTCTCCAGCTGGTTGGGACAAGTCCATTACAGTAGACAAATCTTCCATTTAAACTGAATAAATTTGACTCTGCACCTTCCCACTGCCTAAAGTGCATTTTAGTTATTTAGAAAAAGGAAATGTGCAGTAATAGTAATAGATTTAAGGTTATTTTATATTTTGTGTATATTTTGTGATGGTTGTCTTGTTGAATGGTTATTGTTAAATACATTTGATAATGTATATGAAAGCGTTCAAATTGGACAGGTAAATTCAATCCTGAGATCATAGATAAAATGTCATCAAACCGTGTTATCATTCTTCATGTTGGCATTCAGCTTTCAGTCACCATCAGATTGCATCCATCCTCTCTTAGCTAAGCAGCTGGCAGTGGGAGGAAAGCGGTGCCAACGTTATTTAACAAGCACCCACTGACCTATCAAAGCCATCGTCTGCACAGGCAGCCAACTGTTTATGAGGTCCTAAAAAGACAGTGATGAGTGTAGTAGGGATGCCTAATGGGACTGGGACAATGGTCTTGTAACTTGAAAATTCCTCTCCAAATATTTGACACGACGACAGCCATTTCTCTTATCACTCCTCATTTCCACATTATTTCAGACTTTTTGGATTGTGGGGGCGAGGAGGAGGGGGTACTAGGTTGCAGGCAGGAACTTAATTTTAAAACTCAAAAGGACAGAATGAAGCCTTTAAGTTAATATTACCCCACGGAGAGCTCAGAGAGCCAGCTGCATTTTAATGGGGATTAATACCCAGGCTGTGTCGGCACATTATTCACCTTTATCAGCTCCAACAAGCAGGCAGGCGATGAGAGAATAGAGACCCTCTCTCCCTCTCTTGCTTTGTAGAGTAGAACAGAAGCTGAAACAATGCAGTGAAATGAAGGATGAAATGGGTGCCGATTATACTGTCAGTCACATTAAAGTTTAACTGGGTGGAGGCTTGGATGGACCCCCCTTTAAGGCACTGGTGGGTACAGGCAGTAAAGAGTGCGAAAGTGAATGATGGAAGAGAAACTCTTTGATTATGCAGAGGCCATCAGAGTTTGCTCTGTCTCCAAGAGCACAAGTGAGACTTTCTTTTCAGACAGAGTTGGAGCTTTGAACACCCGACATGTCTGTGTTTTTAAGGAAGTGGAGTTGTTTTGTAACACAAAAGTTTCAGTTTCAGCAGCTGCTGGAGTTTTGTCGAACAACAGAGGTTACAATCACACATTGGCACAATACACGGTTTTAGTGAGCAGGATTTCTTTTTAATGACCTTGGAAGCAGAGCCACCAACAATTAAATAACTGCAGTTTTATATTATGTTGTTTTAATTCATTGTAATATTTTAATTACACAGTAAACAAATGAAACACTGGTGAAGATAATTGGCGGTCTTTCAGTTTAAGTGCTACTACTTCTCGCACAGTTTTTTTTTGACTGCAAAGCTGATGTTCTTCAGGCAAAGGTTTTCTTTTTGGCTGCACTGAATGGGATGAGACTGCTCCCAGTTTCAGTTTTGTGCTGTAGTCTTTCTTTGTGCTATAATGCGATCCGTGAGATTCCCCCAGAAATCCAAGCTAGAGGCACACAAACAACCAATTTACATACACTACGGTAATGTGATTATTCTGCACTTTAGGCAGTAAATTAATTCACCCCCATGTCAACAGAAAACCAGATTTCCTTTTCCAGGTTGTGGGATTAACAATCACTAAACACTGTTCCACTCCTGCTGCAGACTACAGTTTAATTGGCAATATTTATCTCGTATTTCTCAGATACTTAACCTGCCAATCAAGTCTGCTTCCAAAAGTACAAAGATATTCTTAAAGCAGCATCACATCATTGAATAGCTCCATTTGCTAATCACACACATTTAAAAATATTAAATTAACCACAAATTTACCACATATACAGTAAAATAAATGTCCCATAGAAAATCCACATACTGATAATACACCATGTGAATGCTGTGTATCAGGCCCAGAGTTAAGGCATGTGATATGCAGTTCATAGCTTTTGACTGCGTAATGAGGGATTAATGATTTGCTCTGTTAATTAGGCTGTCTGAAAAGAAAGGACGCCTGCAGTATACAATAGCTGCATCTACACCACTTTGTACACATATAGTATCTCCACATGTTGTCTGTTCAGCTCCCACGTCTTCGGATATTTACCTTTCGCCGACAAACTTGTGCCACCTGACGGGCAGCAAACACCCAGCTGGGTATCGTGACATTAGGAAACTGTTGAACTGGGAAACGATGATTATAATTGAAGGCTTTTAGGAACAAGTGCTACAATTTGATTTGACATAAACTGTTTGATAAACAATGTTTGGTAGTGTAAAATGCGTTAAATGTCCTGTGCTTGTTATGACCCTCTGCAGGCTTCTTCCCTGGCAGTTCTCAAGGCTGTGATGCCTTCCTTCGCCACAAGATGACGCTGATATCTCCATCCATCCTAAAGAAATACAGCATTCCATTTGACAGGGTGAGTGGCCACTAGTCCATGTTGCATGACAAAAATTGATATTTTATTAGTCACCATGACAATTTTATATTTTCCATGTTGTTTCAAAGCAGAGGCGACGTTGTCTGGATTATGGTTAAAATGTGCTAGATTTTTACTTTGCCAAATATTACATGTCAACCATAAGGCTTGCACAAAACTAGTTTCATAAATGGGTTGGCACAGTGTCACTCATCATTCAGTGTTCCCCACAATCTCATCTGCTGACTCAAATGTTTACACTCCACTGAATAAAGCTAGTTTATCATCATGCCATGGTCAAAGAACTCAAACACTATATCTACCATTTGAAGTGGCGAAACTAGCAGCACGGTCCGCATATACATCGGCCATCATCACATTTACTTTTAACACTTTTATGTAAAATGGGGAAGAAAAACTATTGCTTTTTTTCTGTCATTACAAGTAGATCTTAATTGATGCTAATTGATGGTTGAGACTGAAACTGATATATTAAATGTTATCATCATGGATCATAAATCATGGAATATGTAATTTAATGGTTTAAAAGGGAATTTAAAGTTGCGGTTTCCATACCTGCTCTTCTCTGCTAACATAAGTAAACCTTGTATACAATGCCAAAGAGATGGGCTGCTATAGGCTGTAGTTTTGATACGGCATGAGTTATGATCTTCTCTTGTGTCTGTCATAGAAAATTAATTGGCTTTCTTTTTCACCTTGCTGTTTATGTTCCTCAAATAAAAAAATTAATGGAAGATTGAGAAAGAAAAACTGGCTCATAGCAGGCATACAGCTCCCCTCTGTCAGCAGAGGGTTGCCCCCACCCCATTTATCTTTTCACTCCACCTTCAGGACGTCATTATCACAGCGAACATGTTACTTGTTACACACCTACAGTACCTCTTTCGATTCATGTGTAAAAATAAAATCGTCTCCTTGCCTTCTTGTAAGAGCAAAAAGGTGCGTTTGATATCTGAACCACTGCCTTTCGTTGAGGAAGTTTAAATCCCGCTCTCAGCCTCTACCCCTGTCTCTCCCCTCATGCCTGTCACCTTTTCTGGCTTGATGTGTCTCTTGATTGCTTCGATCCAAGCTTCACAAAGAAGTTGAGATCCACAGCCAGACATAGAGGGCTTAAGCTTTGGGGCAAACCATTTAAAAAAAAGAACGTTGTTAACTTGTCCTCACATTTTTTTTTTTTTAATTCTCAGAATAACACTGAGCTCATGGGAAGACACTCAACACTTGGAGCAGCAGTTGTGTTAGGCTGAATTAATTTCGCTCACAAGTCAGAAAAGTTTAGAGAGAAGTTGTTTACTGGGGAGTTGAACTCCTTGCTTATCCTCATATCCTTAATGGCAGCCATTGTATAAGTGACATTCATTAATAGTAATAAAACTTATCTTAGATTTAGAGCCGATCAACAAAAAAATTAGGATTTGTAGCTGCAAATCATAATCGGATGAACAAAAAACAGTGAAACGTAAATAACATAAGTTATTTATGTTACACTGTTGTGTATGGGCAGCACGCACACACACTCGCTCCCAGATAAATAAAACAGAGTTTTGCATGCATAGGTGAATAGTGCAAATTGCAATATTTACAAGATATGCAAAATGGCCACTTAAGCACTTACGGTTAGAGAGGTTATTCAGGTTATTCACAGTTAAGGAGCCACCATGGAGCTTCCTGTGCCCAGCGTTTCAAATTAAAAGCCCTCTGCCAATTCACAAATGCATTTTCATCACCGTGCTGTGGTGGTCTCCAGCTGCAAAGTCTATTTAGCATAAAATGTGCATTGAAAAGGTGGGAATAATTTAAGTATTGTCTCCCAAAACAATTAAAGCAAAGATTAATGTTGCCCTTAATGAGAGACCTAATTAGTTTTTATTTAGCCAGTGGGTTTATGAGATGTATGGTTGTCTTTATCGGACGCAGCAGAAGACCCATGAATATGATCAAAGATTTTCTCCCTCTTCAGATGAATTGGATAGGGATTCCGTTGGAATTCAGTTCACAGAGTACAGATGAAAATTAAAGTAATTTAAAGTCTAAATGTTTTTTTTTTTTGTTTTTTTCTCTCTCTGCCAACAGATAACTCAGAATGAAGGGGAGTTTATGATCACCTTTCCTTATGGCTACCACGCCGGCTTCAACCATGGCTTCAACTGTGCAGAGTCCACAAACTTTGCCACCCTGCGCTGGGTAGACTATGGCAAGATGGCCACCCAGGTAAGATAAGAGACAGCGGCAATGAGGATATGTCAGTGAGAGGTGAAAATCTGTGTTGTGAAATCTGGACATTTAACTGAAAAGTGTCAGACATGACGATAAATGAACATTTATGTGTCTTGAAAGCTTTTGAATTGGATCTGGAAAGGTAGAAAGGAAGAGCTGCCTGAGACAATATGGGCGCCGTGACTACTTGCCTGTTTGGATGTGGTATTGGCAGGTTGACTGGCTGGGGGGACAATATGATGATTTTTTTTCCTTCAAATTTAGGCAGTTGTCAGAAAACCAATTGCATCAGCAGCATCAGCGAAACAAGAAATGAAATTTTATGTAAAAGAAAACATATGGAAACCTTCGCTAAAATGAAAATCATCCACACTCCAAGCAAATGTAGACACTCCACTGGAGGAGGTTTTGATCCGATGCGTGAATCGGCGGCAAATTGTCTGAAGGGGTGAAGTAATAGTTCACATCAAAATATTAAAGCAGTGTCTGGTTCTCTGCTGCACACCATCTGTTACCGACAGTAACCATACCCTCGCATCCTTCCATTGACACAAACTGCCTCTTTGCCCAAGGGCTGTTGAGCATGAAATTGACAGGGCATGGGTTGGTTGTGGATGGGAGCTCAACCACAATGTCCCTTGGAAGAACCTCCCCCCTTGTCTCTTTTCAATACATTCCACTCCATTTTCCTGTTCAGTTCCTCCTGTCTTTCCTTGAGAGTGTGTGTGTGTGTGCTCGTACACGTGTGTGTGTCTACCCCATTCCCTAGCTTTTTCCTTACTTGGCTGCATGTCAGATTTATGAGGTGCCAGTTTGCAGAAGTACATCTCCCTCTGTCTCCCTCTTTCTCATTCTTGGCCTTCCTACTTTACCCATGTGGCCAGTTGTAATTTAAGAACCAGTAGTCCAGGCTCCAGCAGCCGCTTAAACCCCCACCCCACCCACACCTCAACCCAGTGCTCAAGGGAGCGTCTCCTCTACACTTGTCTCTGTCTGATAAAGAAGAGTGGTCCACTCTGTACTGCTAATCCGAGTCGACAAATCGACAGCGCAGCACCACATGCGGAGAATCAGAGGAATGTGAAAGAGAACAGCTCAGCAAGTGAGACAGACTCTTTCTGCCTGTCCATCTTTCTCCTTCTCTTTCTCTCTCACATAGACATTTCTGTTCTCTTGAGTTGGTGCGGTGGCAGAGAAGCCACAGAAACTGTCTGGTGGCCATTGCTGCTTAATTTCAGTCCCAGCAGCAGTCAGGCTGTATGTTCTTTAGAAAAATACTGAATCCATTCAGGTTTCCTGTATGCCAATCACTCTGAGTAAGAAGGTACGCAAGCTCAATGCCCCTTCAAGTGTTGCTGGCCAAATTGGCTTATGACGTGTTCGCTTGAACATTTCTCATTAATAAGTTGGTTTTAAAAACTGATGTTGCATTATTTATATATTTTTGGTAGCAAGAAATCCTCTCATGACAGGATGATCATGCTAAAAACACTGTAAAACAAAACAAAAATGATCTTAATTGGCTTTTAGCCAAACTGAGTAACTATATGAAGGAGAGTTTTCCAAGGATGTAATTAGTCTGATTTTTAAATGTAGAATTTTTCTATACCTCCCTTTCATCATCCACTTGCTTGATGAAGTCTGTCACCCTTCCTTGGTTTCTCTGCTACATCTCCCTTTCTATCTTTGACTGAAGCAGTCATCTGCTAACTTGCTTGACTCTGCCTCCACCCTCTCCTCTCCTCCCCCTACTGAGCCCTATTCTGTCAGCACCAAACAGGACAGTGAACAATTGGGCTCTGTATCAAATTTGTCACTGTTTAGGGGCTCAGAGTGAGAGAGACAGAGAGAGTGAGCTTGGGCGTGCGCCATGTCTCAGTACTCTTAGATACAAGCTCCTCAACCGCAGACCCATCCTTCAGACATACTAAATGAACACCTGCAGTCAAGGCAGCTCTGTTACGCAGTTTAACTAGTTTGTTTGGTACAAAAAGGAAAAATAACTTTGGTATAAACAAGTTTAGAAGTGAACAACTGAGCAATGAGCCCACTGAAGCACCAAAGATGGGGGGAAGTATGCTTGGAGGTTATTTCTGAAAGTACCATTAATGTTGCTCAGTGTTAACAGTTTCTGTGTTCTGGGTTTATAGTATTCTGAATGAGAGTCTCTCTCTGTTCATTTAGTGCTCAGTCACACTGTTCCCCCAGGTTTGCAGGGTGTTTTTTTTTTTCTCTGTCAGGGCAGGGAGAGGAGCAGAAATCATCCTCCCAGTTCCCAGACTAAATCACATCACTTTTTCATCTTGAAAGTGAATTGCAGATGACCCGCTCCATCTTTTTTATATTTGTTTGCAGACTTGTCTTGTTTTGGCGAGGCCAGACATGCTGTGATTGGGCATACTGAATTTTTATCAGGCTTTATGTGCATCCTCTGTCCACGATAACCAATAAACAAAATGTGTTCTCTTAGTAGTAGACTCGCTGCATTATTAAACGGATAGGGGAAGGATGGTTGGTCTTACTGCAAACACTGCTCACAGCCCAGAACAATCTGACAAAAACAAACAAACTCACATGCTCAATAGGAAACAAACTGGGCTTTTGTAAGACCATTAAAAGAAGATTATCGGCCGCACTAATCTAGCAGTGGAAAAAGATTCCCATCATTTCTCCAGAGAGTTGTCAAGGACAGTTGGGGTCGTCATCTTCACAGTAAATACAGTATGTTGCACACATTCACCAGAGATACTCTACCTAGACTTTAATTATCACATTAGAAACCCGTGATTTCACCCATAATGACACCCATAATCACAACTACACTCTAGGTGTTTGTAAGATGTGAAATGGCCCAAAGGCAGCATTTGCCGCACTGAACCCCAGTGCATCACAGATATGACTCGAAGCAATTTAAATGTGCAATTTCCTAATTAAAATTTCAATGAACCCACTTGCATTTATTAAAGCGTACCAATAAAAAAAAAAAAAACGACCCAGAGACTGTCTTGATGTTGTTGAAAGACTAATTTTCTATTTGTCTGTCTGTAGTTCATTTTTATGTTAATTGTTTTACTTATCTGAAGAATACTCACTCCACCCTGTCACCATCCACGGCCAGGAAAGGGCAGCCATATTGTAATGAAGGACTCAAGTCTTGTGGCACCACAGTGCGATGAGTGGATAGTGTTTTCATCACAGTTGAAATATTGGTGACATTTACAGCTGGAAACTTGGTGCAACATAAAAATAAACTCGACAGATGCAGCAGTACAGTGCTGTATATACTGTTTGTTATGCGCATCTTCAGTTCCTCAGTGTGAAAGCTGTACACAACTTTCTAATTACCACCCTGCTTACTGATTTCTTTCTTCTTCTTTTTTTTTTTAAAATTATCCCCGCTCTTTTCAGCACATTAAGCAGCTGCTGTTGATTGGATTGTATATGAGGAGATAAGGAAGGGAAAGAAATAAGTAGGAGGGGAAGAAAAATGAGAGCAATTTAAGCATTATTTAAACTTGGTCAGCGTTTTTCTGCAGCATGCATCTCAGTGAAAAACCGAAGAAACATTTATGGAAGAGACACACAAGCAAAGACGGCTTCAGATAAGTTTTTGTCTCATTCCACAGTGTGTTTAATAGCATAAGCAGCTGGATAATGTACGACCCTGCTGTGTGGCCTATTCTGCATTTTGCATCTTTACCATTTTTTTAATTACCTTTCCAGTCGCTCTTCATTCTTTGGATTCTCCTCTTGGTTATTTATGTCCTCGGCGACATGGTGATCAAAACAAGCATTAAGATTTCTGTATAATCAAAACCTCACAGCTACTGTGAGTCGGGTCAGACGAGTCAGACTCGAGCCCTGTTTTGTCATTAGTACTTGGCACATCCAGTCCACTGAGTCCATAGAAAGTCCCCGGGCTCTAGGTTTTCTGTTGCTGCAACAATTTAGCTTCATTAGGAGCTCAAGTATACTTTAGGGCTCATTGACTGTCTGCCTCAGGGTGAGTTTTTGTTTTCCTAGATCTTTTGCATCTCCAAATGTGTTTCCCTCTTTTAATTAAGTTTTCATATGATAATAAAGAGTAACTCGTCCTGGCCCTTGAGGATGGCAACAATCTCCAGTACTTCTTAATAGTTATATAAGAATTAAATCAGCCTTTGTATCCATTGACAAATGAAAGTGGCATATTTTTCCCAGATACAGTCAGTGTAAGAGCAATATTTTTCTGGGGTTGTTTTGCCTTTGTAGTTTCCTCACAGATACTCTTCCCACTAAAGGTTTTGTGATGGTAACAATCAGCTGTGCCCATGCTCACTTGCTCCTGTCTGCCCTCCCACTTCCCGCTCCAGCACCCTCCACCCGACACCATATTTTAATGTTTCCGTCTGTCAAGTGTTGTCTAGATGAGATGTAGGCAGGATATTGTTTTGCTGGGGAGGGAGAGCTGCTTGTGTTTCCAGTAATTGAACATAAGGCTCTCAGCACAACTCGGGAAATAATAGGGCTAAAATGTAATACAGCAAGCAAGGCACAAAAGAAAATATTTTCATCTCCCTCTCTCCTCCCCCATCTTTGTTTGTTTCATCTCTTTTCTTCTGTTTCCATCATTCCCAAACTTCTTTTTGCTGTACCTGCCATTTTCCCCTTGCTTATATACAGCGCTGTGGTTTCATTTAACAGCTCTGTCAACAGTCAGCAGAATGATTCATTCATCGGCAATGTCATTATGAAGGTTTGTGGAGGCATTTTGAAGTCTGAGTGGTTGCCAGATGCCACTGTCTGTCTCTTTTAGACTACAAATGAAATCTGCACAGTACCATGTTTACCAGGTCTTATCGCATGCCTTATTTTACACTTCCATATATATCAGGATAACTTCACTTAATGTTGAATAACAGCGTCCATGCAGTAACTGCTTGTTGGCCACTCCCATTAATTGAAACAGTAAGCCAAATCCTGCACTTGTATTGATGATAAATTTGCAAAAAAAAAAACTTCTCAAAATATACAGCTGTTGTCATCTCAGATGTGTTCAAACTGTACTTGTGGTTAAAGTTGTCATGCAAAACCTGACTGTATTTGACTATTAATACACACTGCTCTGTTTTAGTGCTCTTCTCATTTAGCTGTGCAGAGATATGTACATCATGTTCATCCAAAAAGGCTGGTTATTGGTTATAAAACACTGCAGATTCTTAATTTAAATGCATAAAAACTAAGTCAAAGAAATGTTTCTTTGCAAAGTATGATTTCTGCTTCCATGCTGTTTGTTGTCCATCTTCATCAGTTTGCCACAGAGGGTCACCTCCTCTTTTCTAATCAACTCACTGCTGAGTTGTGTGTCAGAAATCTGCAGAGTGTACCTAAAATTGTCATGTGTAACCCCCACTCTCCATGTAGACATCAGTATTCCACCGCAGTGGAGGATTACGCTCTGTAAAGCTGAGTGTAGTGCAGGCATGTGTGGCCGCAGGTTTTTGTTCCAACCAACCAAGAACACACTGTTTGACCAATCAACTGTCTGAAGACTGAGATCAGTTGATTAACTGATTCAGGTCAGGTGTGCTGCTGCTTGGTTGGAACAAAAACCTGCAGCCACACCGGCCCTTTGTGGAATCAGTTTGACATCCCTGTAATAGAAGATAAGACTGATTAGTCACCATCTTTACTACAACAAAGCACTTTGCAAATAGAAAGATTTAAATAACTGCAGCTCAACTAGCTACACACTTTGGTTTCAGAGACTTGACAAGAGTCTTGTTAAAACGTGGCTGAACCACTTCAGGCTCACATGCTGTTAACAGGCTTAAATAACATGTTCATTCTATTCCAGTTAATTTGCTTATTTGAAAGCATTTCAAGGGCTGATTTGTTGATCCTTGATTAAGTTATCTACACACTTCTCACTTTTATGTACTTATGTAAGTGAATAATCCACTTTGAAAATGATACCTTTCTAAAATCTAAAAAGTAGTTGCACTGAATTACCATTTTCATGTAAAACTCATATGATCTGCCAATTTTGTTCTTTATTTTAACAAGTTTTTCTTTCTTTTCAATTGGTTCTCTATTTTCATACAGACATATATTTTGTTATATATTTTAAAATGTAAAATTTTAGGTAATTAAATTGTGATCTTTATAGCAACAGATCACAGTGACATTGCTTACCAGTACTTTGTTATTAATACACTGTGCTAGAGGCAGCCACTGGAAGACCTCACTGAACAGCTGGAACATCTGGGCTGTGTACTTGGCCTTGACCTCCCCTTCAAATCCATACATCTGGTTCATGTTGTCTGTCTCATGGTTTCCTGCAGGAAAAAGCTTGGTTATGATAAATCACATAGCCTTGTTTAAATAATTTAGTTAATACAGTAATCTGTATGTAATCTGAAAAAGACAAATAGCTAACAAATCACAGACAGTATTGTTCTCTGTGACTGCACAAATGTATGTACATATGATGTATGTATGTGTCAAACATTATGACACACACGGCAACATCTGCACATACTACACATGCCTTCACGTCGTACACAGGCACACAGTGAGTGTTCTCACCCCTCAGCAAGTGGAAGTTGTCGGGGTAGAGCAGCTTGAAGCCAAAGAGGGTAAGGATGACTTCAACAGAGAAAGAGCCGCGATCCACAAAGTCACCATTGAAGAGCTGAATTCTGTGGTTAAGCACTTTGACGCACAAGTTCTGTATCTGAGGCTTTTGGCTGTTGTTGTTGTTGTTGTATTAGAAACAGAACAGCTCAAACAAGTGGGGCAACAACATTCAGCACAGACTTACAACCTGATGTGTGACCATCTGCACGGAGAAAGGATACATAAGGGTTGGTGTCTGAGGGTAAGCCGTTCAACTTGAAGATGTTGAGGAGATCGTAGTACTGCCCATGGGTGTCACCACAAATTGTTATTTTTTCTGTCTGTGGCAAAGAAAAGCAGAAGACATTAAATTAAACTCAAGCTAAGGATAGCTGGAAAATAACTTCACAGGGATGTGCTGTTTTATTCACTGTTGTTCAGTGACTCTAGAGTCCTATTAGAGACTGAACACCTATGTAATCAAGCAGTACTACTACTGCAGTGAATGTTCATGAAATCACATTAACTATCATTCTCTTCACCAGTGATGAAATCCTCACCTCTTTTAATGTGATCTCAACGAGACTTGGTAGTTTTGATAGAACATCTTTGACTTGCACCAAAATCTGAAAAAGGACAGTAACAAATTTGATTACAGATACAAGTAGGTTTCCCACAGCGAGGGTGCTGTATTTCACGAGTGAACGTGTTTACCTGATAAGCACACTTTCTGTGCAGCTTCTTCTGGTCTTTGAACCACTCCATCATCTCATTCATGAACTTCAATGTGACCTTTCCATCTTCCAGTTTGGGGCCAACATAGTCATCCTCAATCGCTGCAAAACAAGATTAGCTTTTTATCAGATGCACAAATTAATTACAAAGTAAAGAATCAATTGGCTCACATCAGTGCATTTCGCTATCCTTAGCTACTGCTTTCGATCACTGTCATTACATGTTGCGATGACAAATTCAACTCACTCATGTTTTCAATGTCCAGTGAGTCAACAACAGATTTTTTTATCTCATCGCTGGCGATGGCTCTCTCAAAAGCCTTCTGTTTCACAATCTTGTTACATTCCTGATATTTCATCCTTGCATCCTTGTCATTTGGTCGAACTCTTACTACCTATTTCCAGAACAGAGAAGAGACAAGAAGAATAAAAGACACTGGTTCATTATGTGAAGGCTTTCAAGCAGACAATGAAGACATTCACTCAGTGCTTAGAACAAAATGTTAACGGTAACAAAACTGAATCAAGCATTTAACTTCTTAATTATGCAAACTGTGTCCTCTGATTGAATAATAATTTGCTCTGAGAGTCACTGTGCGGCAAACTATCCACAGTCACACACTGTTATTTCCTGCACATTTGACAATGTATGAATCTATATTGCATTTTAAGTTTCAGTAAGTGTCTGTAAATACATATAAATCTAGTTCCAACCTCTTACAGCTTCATGAGGATTAACACTGTTGTCATGGTGCTCTGTCTAGTTTGTACACTCAATTGCTGCAGGGATGGCTGAGCTTTAGAGGTCTTTGTTGTCACAGCCCTGGTATATTTACATTGCTTGTTATGAGAACAGCACGAACAACAATAGGCACTAAATTAGCAGCGTCTTTACACTGGATCTAATTGGCATCATGACTGGATTAAAGGATAATCCCTATTTTGGGCTGTTAAGGTAACAGGAAAAGCCTAACTCAAGGTGACAGATCAACAGATGGAACTAGAGAGCTCTTTGTTTTGAGAAAATTTAGGGAAAAAACAGTTACACATAATGCGAACATGCTTGTCCTGTGTGTTCAGTTCAGATTGCAAGGCAGCTGAAAAGTCTGCTCCTAACAGTCAAAGATGCTCCTTACCGTCTCATAGTCCTTAAGTGCAGCCTTGAATTTGCCCAGTGCCATGTTGGAGGTGGCACGGCGATAATACCCCTTAATGTAGTTTTTGTCTATCTCCAGGGCCTTCGTGGCATCTGCCAAGGCATAGCCATAGCACTCTGTGCGTAGGTATGCCAGGCTTCGGTTGCTGAAGTAGATGGCATTTGATGGGTTGAGCTCCAGGGCCTCTGTGTAGTACTTGATAGCATTTTCATAGTCTTTCTCTGAAAAACAAATGTCACATCTTCATTAGACAAACACTGAGTTTGTGGTCCATAAAGTTCCAGTAAAAATGTCAGACACACAGAATACTTTACAGGTTTTTACTCCCTTTACCACTGGAGGGACAATACCACTGAACAAAAGTGTCAAAATAAAACCGGTCCTGAAACAATTTGTCCAATGATTAGTTAACCAACAGATATTTTAAGCACAGATATTCAGACTTTTAATTGTTCAATTAATGTTTTTTTGCTTTCTTTTTTTCTAACTTTTCTACTACAATTTGGGTGGGGCTGAGTTTTGGTAAATGAGACAGCTAATTTGTGTCTAGCGTTATATGTTTGATCGTCTATGTATACGTTTTCATTTTATTCATTATATACATAGAAAGACAAGACAGTGAAAATAAACCTCAATTGCAGCTTTAAAGGTAATTACGCACAGGTTTCATTTAAAACCTAACAACAAAGGAATTACTAATATTCTGTATGGACAATATTTCAGCTCAAGGCCAGACACTAACATCCATGCAACAACAGAAGGGAAGTTATGAGACACAGTTAAAATCATCCTTTAATCCAATTAGTGGGCATATTGTAAGGAGGTCCACTGCTAACCCAGTGCACTTGTGCTAAACAGCCACATACAGTAGTCTCTTTTGCATGACCTGCTGTATGTGATGGAAAACACAGTTAGAAGCCAATATCACCCTCATGACACATGCTATTCTTATTCCCACTGAGTACTGGGGAGAACTCCATAGCAAACTTGATCGCTAAACATATCAATTGCTGTATTGTACACAGTTCAGAATGAGACTTTTCTTGGATCAAGAGCATGTTTGTAAAATATGATACAGCACTTATCTAAGTGAAGAGTCACTGTTTGAAATGCATTTGCAAGGCTTGTTTCTACCTTCTTGGGCATGCTCGATTGTACTTGTTAATCTAATTTTACTACAGTAACTTTACGGACAGGTAATACACCCGTCTTTAACAACAGACAACACACTACATCAGGTTTTGTATGAATATTTGAAAATGAGCAAGCACCACGTGACTGGCACATTTTTTTTGTTAGCTTGACATGATAATCTGGAGGTAATAGGTTTTATATTGGGATGGGTAATAGCACACAATCTGCAATACCTCGACGTGATTATGACTTCAGATCGAACCTGATCCTGTTTATTATTTCATGAAATAGACGGAGGGCGATAATCGCGCCCATCCTATAACAGACAGCCTCTCCACTACATCTGCTCTGACTCATCACCATGTCAGCCCTGGTAATGCCCGGGCCTCTAGAAACCGCAAACTTCGCCCTACGGGAAGTTCGCGCTGTCAAAAAGGCAGACTGTATAACATAAGTCTCCAGTATCCTGCCTTAAGGGCGACGGATGGATAATAGTTGAGTAAACAGAGCGCGAACGACAGAAGTTGACTTTCATTATCGATGCTACTCCGTCAAACTAAACAGCTTATTGTTCCACCACCAGACTCCCGCGTAACTATTAGTATTTAGTACCTCTTCTAAATAAACGAAGGATGAATAAATGTAAGTTCACACGTTCTTCGGTGAAATAGCTTTTTCTTTAAAGCAGAAATTCAACACTGAGCACTGAGAGCCTCGCGTCTGCTGCTGCTGCTGCTCACATGCGTGGCTAGCGGACAGAAAATTCTAGTTGTTGGATCTGAACCTCCAATAAAACTACATAACAATCCGACAGCACGGCTGGGTGAATACAAGGCGGCCATTATGTGCACAACGGAGAAGATAACAAATGTCAGCACGCGCACAAGTATAAGACACTGGTGCTACCATCAGTGCTTTAGCGTTAGCAGAGCCGGCTAATCCAATGAATGGGGTTTACAACTAGCATGCTTTCTGAGCGATGTTAGCTTAGCTTAACATTAGCTACCGGCTTTGCTTGGAGCGTATTGCAGCACAATGGTATCTTCCTGTTTTTAGACGTGACATGTTTGTCTGTTACAAACCGCACACAGCAGGTGCCGACTTGACAGGTCTGTCAAATTACCTTTGAAGTACTTATTCGCCTTCTCCTTGAGTAGCTCTGCATCATTACCTCCCTCCGCCATCTTCTTCTCACTGCCGTAAACTGCTTCGTGCGCCATTGAGTCAACGGTCGCAAAGGTCGCAAACTGTGAGTTCACTTTACCGGATAAGAACATGTCCCTGTCTTAAACAAAATATATTATAAACACGAAGATATTTTTCATTCTTAAGAACATTGTATATTGTCCGTAATAACATTATTTCATTGGAGCCTACTTCTGGTATAGTGATACACGAAGTGATCATTAGCCTAATTAATTCATTTATTGCAACGGTGAAACAAAGTTTTATTGCTTTAAAATACACTTCAGGTTTGTAAAGACTGATACATTTTAATACTAAGACAAAAAACAAAGACAGTTGATTGTTTCTCACTGAGTGACCTTTTTGCAAAACTACAGTAATAGGCTAATAGACCAGGTTAAATTCCATGGTGTCTCTATGCCTTAGATGAAAGTGGTGTGCCTAAAGGGATTTTCCATATTGACTATGGCTATATTTTATCCAATATCTATTTTATTTCGTGTCACATTCGGTTATTATGTATGAGAGAGACGCTGACAATGCCATCTGAAAACTAAAGGTAAAGCAGTATTAAATCCCCATTTGAATTCAATTAATCAACCAGCAGGGGTCAGTATAGACCTTCACTGAAGTACCAATGAACCACTGAAGAGACCCAGCAGCATATCCATTTGAATTTGTAGGCAACAATGAGGCTGTTGATAGGGGGATCTGTGCGCATTTTAAGTTAACCAAAAATATGCAGATCGTGAGTGATGAGTTACAAATTAAATATTAGTTAAAGATTAGATAAACCACCAAGTTTGTGGCTTGTATGGAATTACAATTTAAATTTTTAGAAAGAGGCTGCCCTCGAGTATCTGCCTCTCTCATTCAGCAGAAATAAATTTCCATAAAATTAAAATGTTGGCTTGTCTGACAGAAACCTACAGATTCTTGTTGGTCCTTCTCCAGATGCCTCCAGGCAAGTTTCCTGCCATCTGAGAAAAGCAATGTTGGCCTCCGGAAAACCACAGCTACAGCAGTGAAGGGACAAATGTGGCACAGGTGCACATCTCCACAACTTTACTCACTCGCACATGGCATCTGACGCACCCCAGCCTCACATAACTGGTTTGCAAAAACATCACGCAACCCTAAGCAAAAACATCCAAGCTGAAACACCTTTCCTGTACCAGAGACTCCACACTGTCTGTGGTCAAAAAGGGCAGTCAAGAGAGTGACCTTTGTCTTGTCTACCAGAAAGGAAAAGTCAACCCTTTGAGAAATTGGTTTGTGGCTCGGCCTGTTTGGGTTTAGATGGTAGGGTTAGAAGTTCAACAGAATAGGAGACACTCAAGGGAAGCATGTGACATGGAGGATACAGCCCAGTCCAGTCTGCTGCCCTGACTCACAAACGACATCCCGCGGTGAAGAGTAAGAGGCCAAACAGCCGGGTGACTCACCATGACCCCTGTCGAGCACTTACTAACCCCAGAGTGTGAGTTCACTTTCTCTTAGCAAGATTACCTATGACTCGCCTCTTTGTCTGCACCGTAACACGTCTTCCTCCTGATGGTTTTAGTAGTGCTAGTGGGAGGGGGAAAAAAAAAAAAACGTTATGAGATTGACTGAGAACGAGCTGACGTTACAGCCTCAGCCCCACATGAGAGTAAACGCAGACAGTGAGTGGGAGAGACAGTGTAGGAGGGAGAGAGGCAGAGAAAATCTGGCTGGCTAGGAGGACGGAGGAGGGAAATTGCTGTCCTCTTGGGTGTACGATGCATGCGTGGGCTCTAAAGGGGTCCTGAGAAAGTTAAAACAAACACAAATGGAGGAGCGCAGAGATATACGAGCAACCAGAGAAAGAGACAGATGAAGGTCAGGGAGAATGTGAGTGACATTCCAGGGCCACGAGCCAATGAATGATGAGGCCTCAGCGTGAGTGGAGTATATGTTACATAGGCCTGATCCAGACCCTCTTACCATTTATCATCCTGTAGCATGTAAGACCATTGCATAGTGATTTGAACATCCCCTATAGTCTTTTCCTCCACCCCTTTATCTGTCATCCTAGTGTTTTGTGGGCGCTGAAATTGCAACAGAGTCTCGTTTCCCCTCCCCTGCTCTGCTCTGTCCAAATAATTCACTAATGAGAGCTTGACTTCAGGGGGTCTGTGGGGGGTCGCACTTATTTGAACCACATGTTTTTCTAGTGGGCAGGGCAAAGGACTTCAAGCAAAATTAAAGATAAATTGAGAAAAAAAACTCATCCTCTCGAGCTCCACCCTTCCTCTTTCTTTCTTATTTCCCTCTATCTCGCTCGTTCTCTGTTTAGATATCTGGTTCCAGTGTAAGCTGGCATTTTTTTCGGATCGTCTTTGAGTCATGTACAAATCGAAAGGATTGCTCACATTATGTGGCAGCATTACAAAGCCTTTACTCTGCATCCCAGTGGAACCTCCTGTTGATCAGTATAGCCATCTGCCAGTGTGTAAATCAACACCCTGAAATGACACATCACATGTTCAGTCAAGTTATTTGCGCTACAGGGGAATGAGGAGTTGGAAATTTCATGTAAATGGAAAAAGAAATGTGATGCATACCTGCTTAAAAAGTCTGCTGCTGGATTTACCTTTCCACATTAAACCCCCCCCTGTTTTCTCTTGTGTTTCTTGGACTTGTAACCAGGGTGGTAATGGGTGGGGACTGGAGCAGGGTATAGAAAGCAATTTTGTTTATATTTTGCTGAGCGTCTGTTTACATTTCTCGTAGGACAGCTTCAAGTTTAAAGCAAGGCTGTAAGCTTAAGTGCTTTCCCTGAAAAGTGAAAGTCCTGGTGAGGTGAGCAGATATGATATATCAGACTCCAGATATACAAAATATAGTTTTTCATTAGATTTTTTTTTTTCTCAAATTTTATTTTACACACACGTTTTAAACAACTATGAAGTTATTCGGTACAGCCTTGCCCTGAATTAAAGAAGAAGACTATTTATCAGTGCGTGCCAACGCTCTCTTTGTTCTAAAATAAAAACATGACACACTGCTGGAATATTTGTGCACGCTGCCACTGTCTACTAAATCCTGAATAACCGGGCCTCAATATAATGACAAAAATACAAGTTTTGTCTGTTGCTTGATAAAACAGTGGCTGCTGCAGAGGGCCTGTTTCTGTTGACCTGTTGTTTTGCCTGTAAAAATAGGAAAAAGTGATGCTTGTTTTTATAAAGACAAACTTGATTGTTTATTCCACTCGTAAAAAACCTTTTGGCAATTGACATTGGAGCACATTTGTACTTTGTAATTACCTGTCTCAAATGACTCCTATCATTATTTATCTTGCTCTTAATTTTAGCACAGTGACTTCGATAACCAAAAGCAGTGTTTGCCTTTTTGCCACATTGGCTGGTAGACCAGACTCTTAAGTGTGCACTGGCATAATGGCTTATTTTTAGAGGATTTTCCAATCAAACAGGGTGTTTTGACTCATGAACTAATACAATTAGAATAGTCACATTAGCCACTGAAATGACGGCTCCATACCTGAGTACGAGCCCATGCACAGCATGAGTGGAGTCAATTGTTGACGTTGGAAATGTGAGGCAGACTATGGGTTGTTGTGATTTATTTTATGGCACATACCAAGCAGCCCCCTCCTGATCGACTGGCACCACAGCCTTGTTAAAGGGAATTTAGAAAATGACCGACTAAACAGATAATTAGAATAAATAAAAACGAATTGCTATGGGAAGTGCGAAAAGGCCAGATAACTAACTTGAATAAGATTAGGAGGAAAAAGGATCTTCCAGTATGAGCTCAGTGTTTGGCACGAGTGTGGCCTTATTTGGCCCTATCTGTGGACATTATTGTAATTAACCACTTTGTATTTCCTACTTCTTTTTCCTCTGGTTTTCACTGTGTCATCAGTTGGGATTTTCCCTCCCACACACCCATGTTCAGCCCGACTGTCCCCACACACACCTTTACCCCATTGATGTCTTCTTTTCCCATCATTCATTCCCTCAGCTGTACACTTCTCTGTGCATCCTCCTGTCTGTCTCCATTTCTCAATTTGAGCAGTGAGAGTGTTTGATGTCTGCTGGGCACGAGAACAAGGGATCGGATACACACCCCAAACAGGAAATGAGAAATTCAAGCAAATAGACCCATGTCTGTGTGCCTCAGAGAGAAAGACAGAAACTTGCAGGGAAGAATGTGAATAGATAGAGCAGAGCAGACGGTGGAGGATGTCAAATAGACACAGTGTGTGTACATTTAGGTGAAAAAGTTGTTTCATGCTATATGTGAGCAGGGGGGGGCAGAGGAGGAGCACCCCGGGTATGATATTTATAGACAGTGACCACCCTAGACAGTGCCCTACATCACCCTATGACATCAACCATCCTACTGAACCACCTAGAGTGACAAACACTTCTATTTAACTCTACATGTGATTCACAGGATTTATTTATTTATTTTTCAGCTACACCTTTTCAGTGCCAGTTTAGGGCTTGGGAGGACACTCGGAGTCACACAGTGCAGCATTTGTTTTCTCATCCGGTGACACCATTGTGACAGATAGGTTTGACATCAGAGCCAGTGTGCACGGCAGCAGCCAAGAAGAAGAAGGAACCCTGAGACTATCTATCAAAGTGACTGTGGTGCACAAACAGAGCAGCTGCGTGAGCTGCTGCAGCCCTTTCATCTGGCTGTGTGGTTGTTGTTTTCACACTAGTTAACGGTAGCGACGACATGTTTTGGCGGCTAGTTTATTTTACATCACAGTCTACACTCCTACTGTTTATGAGCAATGAGCGACCGAGCACCAGCGACACATGGTCAAGATTTCCCACAGAGAGGAACCCGCATCATGAGTGACTCAGGATGTCTGGGTGCACACACTCTGACCATGAGATGACTATATGACTTGAAAGGGAAGTCAGACTTGAATAGGACTCGCAAATAAAGTTTGAAAGAGAGACAGCCTGTTCAGAAAACTGGCCCGGCTTCTTCTAGCTCGAGTAGCTTGGATAGCTGAGATCTAACGTGGCAAGACAACAATAACAAGCAAGCAAAGCAGCAGACAGACAGTCATGTCTTTGTTCAAGACAAACTGTAAATATCTGTCACTGTTACAACATTACTCTCCCAACCGCTGCATAGTAGATGGATTCACAGAAGCTGGAACACAGATGCTTCTTAACGTTTCTAATGAGACACGAAAATTTTTGCCATGTTAGTACCAGCTGTGGAGCACAGATACAGACTCAGATACCCTGTACAGAGTCTGAAAATATCCAGTCACACATAGACAGGCCATCCAGGATGTTGTGGGGGAGAGTTTCCTCATCCTGTTGCTCTTACTGTTGGACTTTCCTGTCAGTTAGCATTAACTACTGACAGACCTTTGGGTGCCTTCCAGACTCATCTCCAAGTTCTTCTTTTTTTTATATATATATCTCTAGGGAGTACAAATTCCTTACTGTAAAGTATTAGTTCACATCCTGTACACTTGGGTGGCCAGGCAGAAGAGGCAGCGTCAGATCTAGGTGCTCTGTGGAGCACTTCTTTGCAGCGCAGAGACCAGAGGGTATATCTATGAGAAGAAAATTAGGACCACACTCTGCAGCGAAGTCACATGTGTTCATCAGGTGGTGTGAACCAGAAAACAGATATACTGACCTCCAAACTCTCACTGGAGCTCAGTGGAAGGTGGCAGACTTTTTCTTATCATTGCCGGGGTCACAAAAATTGACATGAGATTGCTCAGACGCCTCTAGGGAAAGCCGCTGTGTGTGGAGCTCTTTGCAGTTCCACTCTAATGGACTTGTGTGGTATTTGTTATTTAGCAATGGCAGTGGCATGGGCTGTGCTACAGATGCTACGATAAACTGCCTTGACTTACTGCCCAGTTTTAAAGTCTGATTTCTGTTATACCTGCCCACCACTTTCTTTTTTTTTGTCTGCGTTGAGCATATGCTACCATTTAAAAGTGTGTGTATGCATGAGTGTGTTTGCCAAGTCTAATTTATTTATTTGGTGCCTTAAAACAGAGAAGGCAGGGGGTGCAGGAAGAGAAGCAGAGACATCAGGATTCCAAGCAGTGCTGGAAAAAGTATTTAGATGTTTTAAGTGAAAGTAACAAAACCACAAAGTCAGAGTATCCCCATTACCATTACAGAGATAAATTTAACTGTCAAAATAATACTTATTATACTGTGTTATTAATGGATTATCATTAACATTTTACTGTGGCAGTAATAAAGAAACAGCATTTTTATGTAACTGGATAAGACAGAGCTAGTACTGCCCACTATCTATACTGTTTAACAGTTTAAAATCCCCAAACTTTAGTTTAGTTTAGATCATTTATACAGTATATGGAGTATATTTGTGCTACAGAATGCATGTAAAGTGTAGATACCTCAACAGTGCAACATAATATGAAATAGCTTATTGGATGAAGTGCTGAGAAGTGTTGAGTGGTGGCACAGTTTGAAAATACACTCAAAGTTCATATTTTCTCCCCCTTCAAATGTATAGGTGTCATTATAGGTATGAGCTCATGTATATGCATGATCATGTGTGTGCATATATAAACTGAGCATTTATGCGAGAGTGTGTTTGAATCGTGGGTGCACATGTATAATGTGATAGCGTGTGAGAGTGCACTGAATGGGAGGAGAAATGAGGAAGCATTGCATAAACCAAACACATAATTTCACAGTGCTGCCCACTCCCAAAGTGCCCCGATCACAGGAAATGGGTGTAAGGGAATGACTCAGCTGGCTTTGACCTCCACCAACCCCCCAGCTCCCTAACACCCCCACCCTCTCCTTCAGGGCTGCTTTAATTAGAAAAGCAACTTGTTTGTTTTTCTTTGTCTCAACACCAAGTCTAGCCCCTCTCGATCTCTGCCTTTTAAAATGAGCGCATCCCAAGTTTGGTGATGACTCATAGCTTTCTCCTCCACCCATCGCTCTCATGCTCTCTGCCTGTCTCTGTGTAATTCGATTGGCCTAGATTCCACGTTTGGCGCAGAGATGTGAAAAACAGCTGTCAGACAGATGTACGGCCTTATCATACCTGTTCAGGTGCGTCCAATCTCCAGAGTGCTCACAACACACACACACACACACCAACTTTAACAGTGTCATGCTGAAGTGTTTATGTATTCACCATGGCTCAGTTGCTAAAGGCCAATACTCAAACACACATTTGTGCAATTTTGCACGCACACACACATACACACAACACTCACCATGCTGCTTCAAAGGATGGCGTGTCATAAACAGAGGGACTGGGGAGGAGGAATGTGTTGTTCATTGGGGAATTCAGAGCCAGTGGGGAGAGGGAGGAGGGGTGGGGGCACGCTGACCTAATGTCCCTCTTCAGTGGAGGCAATGAAGGAACTGACTGCCGAGTGTTTCTCTGTGCTGTCATAACCCTTGTACGGCCATCAATACAGCTGAGAGCCCCACTGACACGAGGCCACAGATCATGGCTGAATAATCTGAAACAGACCCAGTACCTAGCTACCCTTGAAAACTTAACACCTCCCTAACCTCCCATTCACCCAAGAAGAAGAGTATGGTTACCATGTGATACAGGCAGTGTGTGTGTGTGTGTGTGTGTGTGTGTGTGTGTGAGTGTGTTTTGGGAATAAGAAGATGATATTTCTTTCTGTCCACTGTGTCAGTTTAACACTGGTGTGTGTGTGTTTGATTTGTGACTTTAGTCACACCTCTCTTAATTTGAGTCAGCAGCCTTAGCCCTATTTTTTTACTATATTTGCGTGTGTGTGTGTATGCTGTGGGATGCGTAATAGTGTGATTGAATTTAAGATTCAGTTCAGTTCAACTAAACTCAGTAAGGGGTTCACAGAACTGAAGCCCCACCCCCTCTCCCAGTGGCTCCTATAACTCCACGGCTGTGTCCAAAATAATTCACCAGCTGCACAGCGTACTATACATTGGACAGTATACTGTGTATCCTATTATCTGGGTAAAATTTGATTGATTGAATGAATGACTTTACTATATTTGGGGTTCAGGATCATGGACACTTCGATATGGAGAGACCAGGATCAAACCAACTCTGCCTTCTGAGGCACAGCTGCAAACATGTCGCTAAATAGTGGGATATTATTCTTAGCAACTAGTGAAGTACAACACAGAGCCAGCAGGATAGTGAAAGTTAAACTTGTTAGGCTTTACTTGAAGAACGACTCTGTACCCAAGATATCAAAGCACAAACAAATTCTGCACATCTCTTCAAGTACTGATGTAGAACAGTAGATAGACATTTAGGCTGTAATGTGGACATACTACCCTACAAAGATATACAGAGTCTACAAACAGAAAAAAACTCTCACTGAGTTACGGATGATAATGCAAGCGAGGGTCTGTATAGGGCAACCACTCTTTAACCTCAACCCTTACCAATCCTCCCCTCCCACCATCAGCATCACCCACTGGGGTATGTTCCCATGGGATTAAATGGCTATTTTGGGGTTGACTCTCCTCTGGGTGTATAGGTCCTATGGAGGTTGTTCTCTTTTCAGACCCAAGAGTAAGATCTATCCCTCTGTTTATTACCAAGGGAGATAGTGGCTGTTTATAGTGGCAGATTTGTCCCTCTGCATCCAGAGAGAGGGAGAGAGAGTCTAAGAAGGAAGGAAATGGGGGGGGCGGTACCGTGAGAAGGAGCCAGTCCAGAGATGTAATTGGTACCTTTCCTTTTTTAGAAAACATTTCTTACTTACTGAGGTCCAGCAAATGAGTCAGGGCGCAGCATGCTTTATAGCCACACTCAGTCTCTCTCACATGGTTTATCATACTTTCCCTTTGTAGTCTTCTCTTTGAAGAGGGTTTGAGTTTCCCCTCCGTCTTTGATCCACCGTGTATTACTCTATGATGTTAGCTACTGGTTATGTGTGTGACAATAGAGCACATCTGGTGAACAGGGAAAAAAAAAGATTCGCACTTGTAAATTTCTTGTTTTTCCCAAGTTGATTTTTATTTCGGAGAAATGTGTGCCAAAACGTTTTTATCTGAATGCCTAACAAACAGAGGTGTGTGGTCTTTTCCTCTACCTCTTCCTTATTCATTCACTCGCTCAGGCACATCAGTTTTCTTCCCCTATCACATGCCACATTGTTCAGTTCAGGTGATACCTCAAAGCGACCAGGGGAGTCTTCAAAGCACTGACAGGGGTTAACAAAAAGATGAGAGAGGAAACGAGAGAAAAGAGGCTGAGTCAGACTGCGATAACCATCTCGGCTTGACATGCAGGTGTGAAGGGAGAGAGATGGCAGTAAAGACAGGACAGGTGGAGAGAGGGGAACCTGTCAACTCGCTACCAAGCCTTTGTGTATTCAGCACCGCTGCCTTCCTGATTTCATTTCGGTTCATCTGCAGATGCTGCACTAAATTTCATTGACCTTGACAGTGAAGATATTTCCACTGCTCCTCAGCCCTCAAAGAGATTTTTACAAGCATGTGCAAGACCACAAATGATTTTAATTTTCAATATGGTTATAACATGGCCTCCAGGCTCACTGGCTCACTGGATGGAATTAAATAATATTGGGTAAACCTAAATAATTAAATACAATAACAGCAACGGAGCTGTTTGTAAGTTATTGGGTTCAAAAAGGTCAGCACGTTATCTCAGGTGGGAGAAAAGGAGTGTTAGAAATAGAAACAGGTCTTGGTGAGTAAATGAATAAAGTTTGACTGTGAAGTTGCAACATTTGTTGTACTGGTTAGTGAACACATATTTTAATAATGTAAAATAGTGAAGATGTCGATTAAAGAAAATAAGAAAATTCTCTAATTGAAATAATGAAACAAGTCTTAATGTGAGGTGAAATGACAGCCTTTCATCAAAATTTAAATTAAGACGAAAACAATAAAATCAAAACACTGTCATAGCTGGGAGTAGGAAGGCATGTTTGTTGATGTGTGTGTATTTGTGTGTGCGTGTTCACACACAGATTCGGCACCTGGAGCAACAATGGCTTTGAGCAGCTGTGTGTGTTTGTGGAACAGAGCTGAGCAGCAGCAGGACACCAGGGTGTGTTATTAAGGTCATAGCCAGCTCCGTCTGAGTCCACAAGAATTACACCAGGCCGCTTCGCTGCCCCACTTTTAATGACCAGTTGTGGCAAAAGATCAGTGGACATATAATTGCAAATGTCATAGATGTTGTAATAAGACAGGACCCAAAATAACATTTCTAGACCGACGTCGTGGCAAATCAGCTCACAACCAGCACATCCATCAGTTGTCGCTGTGAACTTTGTGAAAAGTGCCACAAAGAGAAAGAGTGTGCATGAAAAAGGGGCCTTTCATTTTTTGCAGATGAAACACAATGAAGCGCAGCACATGGGTGCGATTAAAGCTCCAATTATGGTGAAATTGAATGACTTACTTGCTCTGATAAAGTGCAACAGCAGAGCAATTTTCTGGTTACTCATGCAGTCATATAAAGGCGGCACGTGGGTTGCGTTAGTGGTAAGGAACACCTGCTTGACCTGGAAATGCTGCAGGCAATCATCTTCAAGCTTTCTCTTGTATAACACTCATACATGAGTTCAAGCGCCCCCTGTTTTGTTTTGTTTTTTCCTCTCTCTGGATGGAGCATTTCTCGGATGTGCTTCGGTCCATGGCAGGAGGTGTCAGCAGTTTGTTTCAGTCCCGTAAAAAGCCCGAGGGCTCGAGAGGAAGCAGCTGCTGAGAAATGAACATTGGTTAGAAGGACAAGCCTACTTGAGTTTGACTTCCCTCTGGGACTGTTCCATTAACACCATGATAGATTTATGGGCCTCTTGACATTCATACCCTTTCTTTGGTCATTACAGGGAAAGTAAAACAGGTGGAAGTGCTGGCATTTTAGAAACACATTTTAATGATCTTGTCTCCTCCAACAAACCTCATGTTTTGCTTGTTTAGGTTCAGTAATGGTTGTGTGTTCTTGGAGAGAAAAAACCTTTTAACATTCCAATTATATTTGCACTGCCAAGATAACACAGTACGTATTGTGCTTGAGCACCATTAAAAATGAAGACCTGGCACGAGATCTGTCTGAATCACTTTGAGAGGTGAGACAAAGGGGGATTTAATTATGCTGATCATGTTTCATTTCACTTTGTTTATGTGCCTTTGATGAGCAATTCTCAAACAAGCATTCTCTGTGTTGGCTTTCAGAAGAAAAATTCCTGCACTTTCCAGAGGAACCCTGGGTAACACAACCAGCTTTGGAACAAGACAGCACAGATCACTGTCACCTTGTTAGCAGCACATGCATCCCCCCCCCCGCACACTACTCTCAAGCACAGAGCTTATGTAAGGCATTTGACGTTGATGTGCGAGCCATGGCTGTGTGTCAGTGGGTTCAGTGTTTTCATGTGCATGTGTACAGTATGTGTGTTTAATTTTCCATGTAGTCACTGCCCTTAAGTCTGGGACTTACCAACGGGTCTGGACCTGCTCTCCTCATTCCCAATTCAGCCTCATGGGCTGCCAGTAATCCCCTGAGTGCTGAGGGAGAGGGGTGTGGCTGGCAGAGTGGGGGTGGATGAGGTGCACGCAGATAGTAAAAAACATGGTGTGCATCCCTCCAGGTGAAGGCATTGCCACGATGGGGCCGTGTGTCCCTGCTGGGTTTGGTGCTCGTCTTCAGTCAGTCTACAGTCGTCCAGTGTAAACAGGCATCCAGTGGTTGCCCAGAAATAGACCACACGCACCTGGCATACACCACGCTTTTCCAATGGTAGGTCTCTCCTCTGACGCTGGACAGTCAGTCACTGCTAACAACCTGCTTTTGTAAAATTTAGCATCATGTGTGTTCTGTGCATGTTGGGGGAGGTAATGAGAGACATTTCAGTACAACAGTGACCTTTTACTGAAAAAGTGGAAGAGTGTGTGCAGGTGGGGGCCCCACTCTGCAGCAAAGGCCAGTGTAGGATTCACAACAGCCTACACTGGCCGACTCTCAGTTTCCATGTCTCATGCTCATGTCTTTATACAAATTAAAGTTACATGTTGAGTAAAGGGTTTTTACCCAAGCTAACCATGATGAATCGTAAACAGTTTCCGGCGTTATTCACAATTTTACGTGTGCTCATTTCGTCAAATGACAACAACACACACATATGCATGCACTGACAAGTGCAATACACACACACACGTACTTTCACAACACAGCCCTCCGACAAGTGGAAACATAGCTTGCGGTTTTATATTGCTCACAAAATCTTCCACTCTGACATGATAATTTAACATCAATGTTTATTTCAGATTTTGAAAATATTTACAGTTACAAATTTCAAAAGGTAAGTGCACTATAAAATATGGTAAACTGAAAAATGGGTTGGTTTCATTGCTAAAACAAATCAAGCTAAATTAATTTGTTGTGCAAAAAGCATTACACTTCAGATTAAAGTAAAAACTTGTCCTGAAAAAAAAAGGCACTAGATTGCCCCTAATTCACTATGGTAAAAAAAAAAGAAAAGAAAAAAAAGAACAGCAAACATGTGTAAAACCAACACCACAACCACATCCCCTGACCCTCACCATCTAAAGGCTGGCTGTAAATCCCAAGAGGGAGAAAAACATGGTGTCATCACTTTTACAACCACTAATATTACTCACGGCCCGAGGACAAGCTGACATTCAATTATGATGAACACAAACACAGGCATTGTAAAATATCGTGTGGGTTGAACAAACAAATAAAGCAAGTGAAACTGATGGACGGTTCCTGTGATATGTTTGTCAGCTGAAGGGGCAGTTCCAGCCTCAACGTCAGAGGGAATTTCCACAGGTCGGACTGTCCCTGTGATTTTCTGCTGTCCTTATGGGTGGAGCTCTCTCCAAAAACACCTGCAGCATTATTGTCCAGGAAAACCCCACATCCTCTGTTTTCCATACCTGGGATTTAGCACCGTTGACTATGACCTCTCTAGGAAGATGATGTGGTAAGCAGAAATGTTTTCAGACAGTCATCTGTAAAAACACATATGTTCTTCCATCGAGGTCATTTTGGTCATCATGTCCTTTTCCATTGTCAAACTGACACACTTTTACATGTGTATCACCTCTTTAGAAATCTGTCCATCCAACAAATAAATTAATTCATTTCAAGACAGAATTTAGTACAGTAAGGGAAAAGTATATACACACAAAAATATTATCTGTATAAAGAAGTCAATGGTTGGACGTGCCTCCAACATGATAACTGCAGAGTTCACAGGGGGAAAGCTTGACCACAAAGATCATAAAAACGTTGAATATTTTGTTCCCCTGGTCCATATTATTGTCATCCGCTGTTGTTTCTCTGTCAAATGCTCCTCTCTGTGGTCTCAAATACGACTTCTTCCATCTCTGTGCATGTTTGAGGGGAGGCAGAGCAGTGCGCCGTGTTGTATCTTTAGCTACACTTGCAGGACTTCACAATCATATTGGACAGCTGCTCCACCTGAAAGCAGAAATCAGCATCTGTGAGTGTTGGCTTCCCATAAAATGTTCTGTAAACATTTCACCTCACGGTAGAGGTTACTTTGCTGCAGTGTAGGTACCTTGTGTTGCCTGCCCACGTAGTAGAGGATTGGCAGTGGCTCCAGTACCTCGGGGACACAGCAGGGTTGGACAGAGGCTCCTGGATTGTGATGCTTGTACAGCGCAAAAATCTGTAAACCATTATTATGAAGGGAAATACAAGAACACGAAGAAATTAGCTCAGAATTTCAACACCGACATGACACATGACCGAGAAACTGTGGACCACCAGTTTGATAAAAATATAGATGGTAGCCATTTCACTTATTTAAATGATTATTAACACTGTTAACACTAACATTCACACTGTTTACCGGAGTGTCTCTTACAGATGAATAGTTGTGGTGAATAGTTTTGCTAAGTGATACTTAAGAAGCCGTTCCACTGCAAAATGACTAACAATCCAAGATAAACACGTATTCCAGTAAAACTGTCAAATGGTCAAATACACTCACTCAAGTCACTCACACTACATGATATTAATGTATGACTTCAACTAAACAAACCACCAACTTTACACTAGTGAGGCTGTACATCCACACAGCAGTGCTTTGAGCTAAATTCTGTCAGTGCCAATATTCCTCTGCTATATTTATCATGTTTATTCCTTTTGTTCGCAAGCAAATGACTACTGGTAAGTGTCACTGAACAATTAGTGTAGCTGAGGCTGCTGGGAATTTCATTAGCTGTGTAGGTTTTGGTCATAAACCAAAGTGATAGACAAGTTAACATTGTGACCTGATCGTGATAATGAAACTACAAGTTCAGGGGCTCATCAAGGTGACTGTAATTATCCCTGAGGGGGACATGACTGTTTGATATTATAATAATCCATCCATTGGTGATAGCTAGATTTTATTAATTAAAACTTATTCTGTCATTGATACTAAACGTGCCATTATTGTGATATTTATCTGGTATTTATCTGGTATAATCACTTGTTTCATCTGTTACTGAAACTGAAAAATTCTAATCTCAATTCCCAAGAGCCCAAGGAGAGGGGGCTTTTGATCTGAGCTGTCAAACCTCTCTTCTTATCGAACCATGTAATCAGATGTAGATCATTGCACACTGCAGTGAGGTGTTGCACTTTACCTGAGAGTATTTGTTTTCAGCATTCCAGATGTACGTGCAGGATCCCATGCAGTAGTTGGCATGGTATCCTGTGGGCTTATGTATCCACTTCCAACCCAGATCTTTCCTGAAGTCAATGTACAAGCTCCGCACGCAGCAGGTGTCCGTCTGGCTGCATAAGAGAAAACAGCAAAATGTCTTTTGTTAAAGGGGAACTACGGAAGGCCAGTCGCTTTTCCGCTGTTTTGCTAATCCTCCTCCCTACCATGTGCATTTGTTTTCAATGAAGCTGGCAAGAGACGTCATGTGCGTGTTATGATGTGTATATTTGTGTAGTCCTATCCATCATAAACAAGAGATTACTCCGGGTCGGAGGCACTGATCTTGCAAGGTTGGTTTTTGGCCACAGAGACGCCACATGGAAGGCAGAGAGCCTCTATCCTCACCTTAACAAGTTACAAGTTATTTATTGAACCATCACAATTACTCCGAACCTGTTTAATTAAGGTAAAAATGCAGCATAGTTATCGTGAAAATCCTGTATAGTTCCTCTTTAAACGAGGTATGTGATGAGATGCCATTGAGACTTTTAGAGCCTGGTTGCTATAGAAGGTGCAATTTTGAAATCAGTTTGCCTTGAGGATAGTTTTTATGCATGAATTCACATAACCCATCAGTGTGCTCATTGTAACTGCACTGAAGAAGTCTTCTCATCCTACACAAGGCCACTGAGAGTTAGGTGTTCAGCTGCTGTTCCAGTGCAGCTGTGGCTCAGAAGGTAGACAATTTGGAGTTTAAACCTCAGTTGCTCCTGTCTTGTCCATTTGAGTGACGTTGAGCAAGATCCCGATGGCCTGGTCATCTGCTTTGGTTTTTGCTGGTGTGTGGGTGACTGTGAGGCCAATTGTTTTGTCCCACTAAGGTTGAAAAATTCTGCCCAAATTCATTTCATTTACTATGTAGTTTTTTAAATTATTGCAGATTGTGAGGTGGATGAACTTGAATAGTTTTACTTGTCACTGCCAATGACATGCGGATCCCAATTAAAAATATCCGTGAAATAAAATACAACAGAACAATATGGTATGTGTAGGATCTCTTACGCTGTGCACGTGTCCGTCGTCAAGGAGCGCCTTTTGCGTGTGGTGTGGTGGCCGCTGATGTTCTGAGGGATGGATATGGTCAGGATGTAGGGTGGTTGCTGCGCCCTATTTTCTAACGTAGCTCCGTCTCCCCTGCCGGTTTTGAACCCAGAGATTTCAAAGTTGAAGCCAATGTCACTTTGTTCTTTCTCGCTGCAGCCGCAGAACAGACGCAGTTGGAAACCCTGTTCATCCTCTGGTGAGACAGAAACATACAACTTATGTGTTTGGTCCCTTTACATGTGAAGGTAAATATCATCAGGACTGGGGATGGGCTAAGTAAATACAAAGATAAGTCTTTATTACTCACTAGTCCCTTTAAGCCAGTTCTGCAGGGTCTCAGTAACATCAAATGACAACCACTTGTCTCTCAAGTCGTTTGTAACAAAGCGGGAAGCAAGGTAACGGGCCGAGGTCCCCAGACCCTGGTACAGCTCCACCCGCTGCTCTATGGGTATCCTGGGTTTCTTGATGAGCATCCGCAGCTCTGCGCTGGTCAGCAGGCGGTAATCCCCCACTTTCTGCCGTATCTCGGAGATGTTGAAGAGCATGGTGGTGTTTTTGGAATTCTTGTCGTTGTCCGTGTTATTCTTCACTGTGTGAGAAAAAAAACAACTATTTTAGACAGGCGTGTTGTATAAAAGCATAAAGGAGAGAAACATGGAAAATATACTTGTACTATGAGCTGATTTGCTTGTTAATTAATATAATTATATTAAAGAAGATGGGGAACCACTTTCAGAGGGGAATTAGGATTCAAATGTTCATTTTCGTGTGAACATTTCGGTCTGTCGTCCAGTTTTTCAGAATTTCTTGTTTTGTCCTAAGTTGTAGAAACAGAAAACCACTGACCACCATCCAGCTAGATTATGTCAGAAAATAAAGACACTGGATCAGGACTCTACATGTTACATTTAACAAACTACACTTGATACCTGACTGTGCTGTTTCTCTCCTCTCCCTCTATTCTCTAGTTTCCTGAAAACAACATCTGAGGGAGAGGAGAGCAGCACTGAAATTATGTTGTGGCCATAGAAGGGCGGTGGATCTTGTGATCAAGGAGCTCTGGTGTGTTTTTTGATCGTTGGAAAACCACAATTATGGTCTATACTGTAAACTTACCCTTCACACTAAAACATACTGCAATATCTCTTGGCAAAATAGAGTATGACTTTTTTTAAACTAATGAAACATGGAGGTGGGACAAATGGTGAACAGTTCATGAAAATGAGGGTCAAAGAGTCCAAGTTTTAAACCAGTTAAAATTCTTTAGCTATTTCTATGACACGTACTTATAGCCTTTATATTTGCATACTTGGTACACGCTACACTGTCATTCATTGCACATGTACCACTTTTTTCATAAGTACACTACATGAGAAGTTCTTTCAGACTTCAACATTTTTTATTGCATTACACTGCATACACATGAATGAAATGGAACAGCCATGTTCACAGGGTTACTCAATAATCTCAACTGCAGCCAAACATTCATGTATTCCAGCTGCTGTAAAGTTGACCATAGAGAGTGTTTTGTGTTCTTTCAGTATTGCTGCCCATATTTGCAACTTTTATTCCTCAGCCTGCCCATATCAAGACAGCAGGAACATTCCCCGCGCAGAGCTCGACAGAAAACAGAGCCGAGCTACTGAAGGCTTTAACACCATAAATCTAGCAGCGCTACATTACAAAGGATTAAGTCAGGCGGAGACGTGCAGAAAAAGCACAGGAAGGCGGATGATCGAGAGTGAAACACTCTTGTAGGAAGGGAGACCGAGAGAGGGTGGGGGGTGTAACGGGGCAAATGCAAAGAAAACAGCAAAGTGAATTTAACTTGCAGTTGTGAGGGGTGGAAGTGGAAGGGGCAGAGTGAGTGGGGGTGCAAAGAAATTGGAGATGTCAATTTCATGTCAACAGAGCCTGGGGTCTACTGACGGTCTACTGTGCCTGAGCCTGCCAAAGCTATTCAAGTCCAGGAATTACTCTTTGACAGCAACTACAACCCTACCTCACATACCTGTGCTGTATAGAGGATCCAGGCTGTGTCAGGATCCTCCATGTCATGGCTGCTTGTGTATCATTTACCACTATGACCATCTGTGTTGTTGCTTAGGTAGTGTTTCACCCCTTGTATTGAAGCCAAAGTGAAACTGAAAAGAGCTGGTGTGGAGTGCAAAGGGAAATGAGATGACATTTTAGTGGTCCCACCCAAAGCAGAGTCAAATGTTTGGTTGTAAGAGTATGAATGGAAACACAGAGAGTCACAAATGTGTATAGTATGTGGAGAACGGTGAACTGGCACTGATGGCACACCAAGCATGGAAAGTCACCGTCTCCAGCTAGTTTAAGTAAACTGAGATAAATGTGTGAAGGGTTAGAGAAGTGTTTATGAAACAGGAAATTATGTCACTTCCCCTACGAAGCATATTGGCTGCGGCACCACAATTACTCTGAAGCTTTATCCACACTTCTACTTTCCAATTAAGACAGCTTGTATCGCCTCTGGCAGATTACCTCTGAACTGTTCATGTCACTGAATTACAAAAAAAGTGTGAAAACCTCTCCTAAAGAAGATAAGGTCTCCCTCTTCTCAGACAGGAGTAAAGGCAGCACCCTAGTTCTGGTGTACTAACATGGGTGTGGATGGGATTTGTGTGTTGAATCAGGGCCTATCTGCAGGTAAGCTGGGGACAGCTGTTGTGACAGGTAGAAAGACAGCCCTGTAATTACCAGTGGGAGGAACCAGATTCCAGCAACAGGTTAAATACCTGCCTACTTCATATGCTCAGCTCCACCTTCCAACACCCCACTTGACAATGTCTTGTTTCCCCACCTCACCCTGTTTTACACATGGTCTCTGACCCCTGAGACTTCCCTCTCTAGAACAAGCTAAACCGTGTTTAATGCTAGGGGTGAATCTGTGTGGGCTTTACTGCCAACCAGCTGAAGGAATTTAGCCTAATTCCCCACACAATTACCATAATGTAGACTAAAACTATTAAGTTATAAATGCTCTGCACACAAATATGCATCCCTGTAGGCTATTGAGGGGAATCAGTAAAGTCTGAGACATGCAGTAAAAAAGAACCACAAACTAAAACGACGAATAGGATTGTCAATGAATATTGACATTGGGATTGAAAATATTCTATTTTAATGACTTTGTTCAAACATGGAGCAGAAGCTCAATTATCTCACACACACCCTTCCTTGAGTGTGTTTGCAAAACAGTTTGAGCCTAGGCTAGGCCTCCACATGTCCACTTGATGTTCACCTTCCTCAGTGTGTGGTGGTTGGCCCTGTTTTATGGACCTACGCTGCACGTTAAGACAGTGGATGGGTGTTCTCTGGCATACCACAGAGGTAGGAAACACATGCTCCCCATGGGCACCGCTTGCACCGGACCTGAGTCACTCAAGATCTCAGTGGCCATCAGTCTGTCTTCCTTCCTGCCAAGCTGCCCTGTCACAAACACGCTGCAAACACACTGATAATAGGCTCAGGAAACCCAGCAGAGAAAAGCAAGACGGGAGTAGAGAGAAAGCATGAGAGATAGAGAGAGAGAGAGAGACAGAGGTAATCAAGGGGAGAGAGACATGGAAATTAAATGGAAAATAATCAGGGTGAAAGAGAAAGAGATATGATGGAGAACAGGTGACGGAATAGGCAAAGGGAGAACCCAATGGTCAAGTTACAGGAAACCCCTGTGGGACAGAGAGAGAGAGAGAAATAGAAAATGAAAGAGAGAAGGAGACAGGGTGATGGAGAAGGAGTACATTCCATGTCTTCTCTAATCTCATTTTTCTATTTTCCCTCCTCTTTGGTTTTCATCTAAGCAGAACAAAATCATGCCCTTCAATCCCAAAGTTCTTTTGTTCTCCCTGTGCTGCTGTAGTCTCCTGAGCACGGTCCATCCACTCAAGTCCCTCTTTTGAAGTGCAGGATAAAAGAGGGATAGTGTGGATGCCTGCCTGATGGGGCAAAGAGTATGGGCATGTAGAGAACAATGGAGTAAAGAAACAAAACCAAAAAATATGTTTATCATAATAGTTTGAGAGTCATTTCATAATTAAAGCCAAAAAAACTATTTGGCTGAACATGCAGCATTTGCACGCTAGCCAAACAAACAGCGCTAATAAAGCAGTAAAAATGCCGAAGATACCACGAAAGCAACACAGAGCATTAGACCAGATGCAACTCTGTGCTGCTAACTTGTAACGCCTGTGATCTCTGAACTCTCAAGCTGCCTGAAGATGTTGGGTGGAGATCAGAAGACATACGCATGTTGAGGGAATTTATGGACAAGATTGGAATTGACACTAGCCATCGGGCAAATGGTGATTAATTTGGGCTGGAGCCGCTAGGTTTGTGCATATCAGCGACCGTTTTAAGGCCAATTTATGGAAAACATGGGCCAGGAAAAGTCTGTTACAAAGTGGATTAAAATAACACAATCTCAGATGTTTTGGTTTTTGATGCAATTATGTCTTGGAGCTCGCATTCGAAAGGATGTTGAGTGTGTATGTGTATGTGTATGTGTGTGTCTTGATTAATATGCTTTACGTGCCTGTAGATGTAGGAGCATAAATCAGTCATACTATTACTTGACATTCTTAGTGCTGTAGTAAAGCCATCAGCGACTGCCTCTGTCCTTGACAGTAAGTGTTCATGTGTGCACAGTGCATGACTTATTGCTGCTCTGAGTCTGGGTCTGATACTCACTGGTGAACTTGTGCAGCACCTTGGCAAAGTACTCCTCCTCCTCCTGCTCTGTGGTGATGTCAGTCTGGGCCTCAGTCTGCTGCTCCTTCAGCATCTCCTTGGTGCTGTTGTAGAGGGACAACAGAGTGGAAGGGATGTCCTCGTCGTCCCCAGTCTCATCGGGCTGAGGCTCTTTCGGCAAACGCAGCTTGCTGATGATCTGGCTCCTAATCGCCTCAATGCGCTTTTTCTTCATCATCTCCAAGTCCACTGTCTTACATGTAGACATACCACTTACGTTGCCCACCAGGTACACAACCATGAGCATCAGCAGTGCCAGCTTCATGGTACCGAACTGACTGTAAACACTTCTGTGCTTTGGTTTTCGGCAAATCTTCCCTCACTTTGTGTTTCACTGCCTGCCTCCAGCCAGGGATGCTGAGCAAACAATGATTCACTCTGGGAAGAGTTTTGACTGACGCAAGGTATTAACACACCACAGAACAATTAAAGAAATGTGGAAAGTCCTGAAGCTTTGGGAATATGTGTGCCACTGCTGTCGCTACTGCTGTGAAAACCACCTACGACTTCTGACTTCCTTACAGAGAAGCAGGTGGAGAGACAACCAGTGGGCAGACAGACATGGGGTGATGAACCAGCCTCTGACTCAGCCACACAGGTAACACAATGACGTCTCAGACGCTGAAGTGAGTCCAGAGCAGTGCTGTCAAATCCTCATCCAAAACTGCACACAGACAGCACCCCCCAAGACTCAGAAGACCTCTTCGGCACCCATCAGTCCAAAACAAGCTACCAACAGGAAGACAACAATACTACGCACAGCTGGTTCTGTACTCACAGACCCACTCGTTACTGATATTTACCAGCCCCTACGTGCAACATTGACGTGAACCCAGTCTAACTGTACGCAAGTACACCTCCACGTATCAGCTCAGTGCTGTACTGGTCACCAGGCAGTCTCTATTGACATGTCCCCTGAGACAAAATAATCTGAAGCAACGTTGTTCAACAGTTAATGAAGGAGTGGTGTTGGCAACTTGCTTACATCTGAAAGCTTTACAATGGACGCAGTTTTCTGTCCTCTTTGAACCATGAGGTCTCTACAAAGATCTTTCAGGAAGATTCTGTAAATATATAGCGTCTAATGCCTCTAATGTCTCTACGGAAGCGCCACTAGCACTTATAGGTCCTGTGCTGAAATATAAAAAATTCCCTTCCTATTTCTCTGTTTCTGAAGTTTGATCAGATGACCTCTGGCTTCCTTCACAGTCCAGACAAAACTCTCAGGGGCTTTGAGTGAACTCAGCACTCATCCACAGTGAGGGAAAAAAAAGTATAATGTACTATTTAAACCTCTCACTTACATTAACGTTCTACAGCAGTTACAAATCTATATAGCCAAGCCATTCAAATAATTTAACATTTAACAAACTTGCATCGCTCTCCTCTCTGACTACCTCTTTTTAGCGCTAATAGCATGTGATCTGTGTACAGCTGCAGTTCACCAGAAATTGCTTTCAACGCCTCCGACTCATGCCCACTTCACAGAGAGAGCAGCTGTCTCTGTATCTGTGTCTTTACTCTCAAACAGAATAATACGACAGTGTAACAGCTACTCTGAGATAAAACAACAAAACTCTCCGCCTGTCAGTGAAAGATTGTCTTCCTGTAACAAAAGATTAAGTTTGACAAACCTTCTCTTTAAATGTGTACCATCCAGATACAGCAGCAGTACTGACAGCAGTAGGAAGAGTAACAGTCCTTCTAAGCTCACGCTGTTTTGGGAATCAGATTGCTGTCTCGTCTGGGTCCTCTCTCCTCTCTATCCATCCATCGGTATCACCTCGTTTATGCCCTCTACAGCTCCTTCACACCTCCCCTCTCGAGGCTCCTCTGACAAAACTCCCTATTCACACCTTTGTATAAGGCTCTGCCCCTCTCCTTGTGAGCTCCCTCTTTCCTAGTGCTTGTCAGAGCTTGCTGGTGACAAAGTGATTTGTGAGAGCTCTGAGCTCAGCTAACTTTTCTCCCTCACTCTGCCTCTCTCTCCCCCTCTAACTCTTCTTTTTTTCAGGTTCCTGTTACTCGTCTATTAGAGCGAGGAGCTCTCCGCCCAGGAAATGAGGGTAACGGCCGCAGTGTAAAACATCTGCTGTTTAACAGAGCTGTGTTGCCTGCCTCTTGTCCACATCAGGAAGCCATGAGCTGAACACGCTGAATTAGTGATTTTAGAGGGACCAACTCTCTCTCACACTCTCTGGCCTGTCTGAGATCGAGGCAATGATGACTGACAATGTCAACAAGCCCTGCATGGCACTAGTGTCTCGCCAACTGACCGCCACATTTACCTGGTGGCTGTGAAGGTGAATGTCTGCCAGGCCAAAGAACTGAGGCACTTATGGGACAAGCTGGTCTAAAAGTAGAAGGGTGAATTTCATGGGATGGAAAGCCAACAGGGCAGGACCGTGTGGTGCACTGCCCTTGGTCTGAATGCTTTTTAGAGGTCGGATTGTGTATTTTCAAAAGGAAGGCAGACTAAAACAAACCGGTGATGGTTTCAATCATCTTGTTTCTGTCTGAAGGATGATTCAAAGGGAGGAAATAAAGATAGTAAATTGCCATTGTAGTCTTTCGTCTTGTATTTTTTTTTTTTTAGATTTTCCCTAAATGCTTTTCCAATGGATGTCTATTGTTCTCCATTCACTGTCACAGTTATAAAGAATGGCCTATTCATCTACCAGTGGCAATACATGGTGACATTTAACATGAGGAAACGCAAGGCAAAAATCCCCTAAAACACCAGCTAAACTGTAATAAGAAACGGAAAACAATGTACTGTTCAACAGCGAGAACTGAACTTTATCTCTGCTTACCACCATAATACAATATTGACGTAAAATGAGGGTAGCTTATCAAATGACAAAAGCCAGTACTCTAACTTGACTTGGTGTACAGCTCCATAGGGGCTTTGATGGGTAGGTAGTGCCACCTAATGGTCAAAGATGGTATGTTATTTATAGGAGTAGAATGATTTACCTTTTGTGGTTGACATCTGTCTTCAACCTCGAGACTTGTGTTGAAACATTTTGTTTATTTTGTTTATGTTCTTTTTTCTTACATAAACATAAATGTCTGCTATCACTGTAACAGAAGCATTGGGATAGAGAACTATCATAATAAACATTACAGATCTTCTCCTTGTATCTTATTTTTGAGAAATAAAATGACCACAGTGAAAAAAAAAGAAAAGAAAGAAAAACAAAAATTTTGAAAACACCCAGATCAAAGCTGTGTTAACCTAGCATTAAAACCAGTGAACTGTGTACATGGTCTGATCCATTTTCTCTATTCTCCACTGGTCTCTGAACATAACAACCACCATGCCTTGCTGACTCCGTACAACCAACAGGTCTCACCAGTCTGCCATGGGGCATTTCATACCCTTCACCACAAGGCCTTGATGCCAGCTCCTCGAGGTGTCTGTGTGTCTCCGAGCACAAGAGTGCAACAAGGGCTGCTTTCCCATCATTCACTGTGAAGTCCCAAAAGTGTGATTCTGCAGAGGATCCCACAGAGCTGTGGCAAGCCCCAAAGTCTTGGAGCCAGACGGGCCGAGGGAGGATGCTGGGAGAAAAAATATTCACAGTCAACAGAGAGATCAGTAACAGTCTATAACTCCTGTCACCACATCAGAGCTGAACCAGCACACATTTCACATCTAAGTAAAAGCAGAAATACATTAATGCAAAAATACTCCAAAAGTTAAAGTTCTACATTGAAAAGCTTATAAAAGTAAAAGGTGCTGATGTGTTATCACCTAAATTGTTATCAGTGGTATAAAATTATCATATAATCTTAGATTATTCTTGCTCTTTACTTCATGCTGACTTGTAGTAGCTGGCATTATTAGTAGTAAACTAATAATGTTAGCTGCTACTAGTAGCTAGCATTAGCTTATGCTCCAGGAAGCAGAAAAACGCCCGTTAAAGGTTTAACCCAGACCGACCCCATATTAACAACAATGGTAAAAGGAGATTCACCTGTCGTTTGGGACTACCGGGTGAACCTGTGTATGCATTTGGTAGCTGTCTTAAGAATCAAAAATTTTCACGCGCTCCTTGCGGTCCTTTTTGTCCCCTTATTTGTCCCCTTTTTTTTTTACCAATGTAACACAGCTAACGTCACTGTAGGCCAAACAACTGACTGTCTGACACATAAGAAAATAACTTTTCTAATTTCTAACAGAGTCTGTCATTTAGGTTACTACTTGCTAACCAGTTAGTAGGAAAACGGTCGGGCTGTTACACCACCTCACCTGTAGGCCACCTGTCTCCATGGATACCACGCACGTGTACTCGCCTGCGTGTTTTAACAAACGTAGCCAGCTCTGTGAATCGGTTTCCTGTGCCGCGTCGTGTCGTTTTTTGCCCTTTTCTGCTCAGTTTCTAAGGGGTAAGTTAAATGTGGTTACGAGCGGAGGATTGTTTTTGTGTTTGTGGACGTAGGAGATAGACTCAGAACAGGAGTAAGACAGAAATGAAGAGTTAGAGTGAGTGAGTTGACTGTGCTGAAGGTACATACTGAGGAGTCGGCGTTGCTAAGGGAGTGACGACGCACACGACGAGGAGTCAGCCGAGGGAGTGAGTTCAAACAGTAGCAGAGACAGTGTAAGGAGCCTCGGTTACAATAATCCCCACTGACGTTATTTGGCTGCGATATGTAGCTATGCGGACTACTGGTGGACTTAAATCATCCGCAGACTAGCTGCTGACTTGTCCATGAAGACCCTGTCAGTTTCTGGACAGGTGAGTGAGCCTCTCAGCCTGTTGTGGTACACAAAGGAAAACTGCTCCTGTAGATTTTGTGTATAAACAACACACATCCTCTGGACTGTGGCATTACCTGTAAGCTGTCACGTAAGGACCTTTCTAAAAAATCATAAAAATCCTTGACTCACTTTTGGAAGGTGAAGGAAGATGTGCATGGTGTTACTTTATTTGGGTGATGAAAATCAACAGAGAAAACTCCCGTTCACTTTTATCAGGTTTATTAGGCTTGTCTTGGAGTAGTGATGAAAAGAAACGTTATAATTTTGGATTAAAGTGCTGATTCTGGGAAAAACATGTGCCTTTTGACAGGTGACAAATGCTGATTGCCCGATGGAGAAATATGAAAAGCAGGGCAAAATTGGTGAGGGCTCCTATGGCGTGGTGTTCAAATGCAGACACAGAGATACTGGCCAGATCGTGGCCATCAAAAAGTTTGTGGAATCTGAAGACGACCCGGTCATCAAGAAGATAGCACTGAGAGAAATACGTATGCTGAAGGTGAGAAGAGATTAGGATCAGGCAGTAGCCTAGTATCAAGTTCAATCAGACTGCAGGTGGATTTGCACAGACTCACATGCACTGAATAAGTTATAATAATTATATTTTAAAATTATTCAAATTTAAATGGAAATTGTGATAAAAGAAAAATTAAAGCCATAAGTACTACAAGTTCTGTGTAATTAAACATTTAATTAAAGAATGCGTCCATGTTTTGGGTTGTGAAGTGCTGACACCTATTCTCTCCATATTCTATGTTTGTCCTGCAGCAGCTGAAACATGTGAATTTGGTCAACCTGCTGGAGGTCTTCAGGAGGAAAAGACGGCTCCACTTGGTGTTTGAGTTCTGTGAACAGACGGTCCTCAATGAGCTGGACAAACACCCTCGAGGGTAGGTCAGGGGCAGCACTGTGACTCAGACATGCAATAAACTGTCTTCGGAGGTTTTTTATGTAACCTCTTTTAAGATCCATGACAAACTTGCAGAGGTGGAGAATAAGTAAGCATACTTTTTCAAGGTCTGTAGGAAGGTAAATTTTGGAGGTATTTACAATTCAACAAGGCAGTTTTTCCTCCTCATTCCTTTAATCATTACTTATCTGTACAGAAGCACCATTTTAATGGAGGATGTAATGTTGTGGTATGGTCACTTGCTTACAGTACATCAAGGATCTAAAAAAGCTAAAGGTGGGCCTCTTGTTTTAAGGAGACGATTGTTTACCATGCAGTTTAGGTTATAACACAGTGTGTGTGTGTGTGAATTTATTTATTAAGAGCACTGCTTTAGAGAGTGGAAGCAGAAAGGAGCAGGATGAATTACAAAGAGGGAGTAAATACTGTTGCCAGGAGATTTCAAAGACGCTGAAATGCCAGCAGCAGAGTCTGGGAGGAGTAGCTGAGACTAAAGCAGAAGATTAAAGTATTTAGGGTTCTTCCCTGCTCTCTGTGCTTTGAGCGCTCCTCATTCCATCTATGGCCACAACATAAAATTTTAGTTTCATTTTTATCATGTCTAAGTTTAAGCTACAATGGCCTAGCTGCTGTCTGACCATTTCTCCTTTTCTCACAAGGCTGTGCAGCAGAAACTCTAGCTGCTCCTGAAAACAAAGGCACTGTTGCTGTAGAGACAGGCCTAAGGTTACCTGGGTGACAAGAGGGCTATGTAAAGCAACTCTTCTTTTCTAAAATTGTAGGAGTAATAGATGAAGAAAACTTGTGTTTTGTTTCTCCACAACAATCAGTATTCCTTTGTCTGTGCTCTCTGCAGGGTGCCTGAAGCTCAGCTGAAGAGTATAGTGTGGCAGACTCTGCAGGCTGTTAACTTCTGCCACAAACACAATGTCAGTATATGTTTCATTTAATATTCTGTGTTCACATGTTTTCTTTCAATGTTGGTGTTTGTGTGGCGTTTTCAGGTGTTTCAGATGTTAGTGGCCTCTGCAATCACTTCTTCCTCTCCATACTGTTATCAGTAAAGTTATCCATTCCTAGTGTGACTACAGGGTAAAAGTAAGGGGACAAAGTCCACACCTTCAAATTAGCTCAGGTTGATTTTAAAACAGCATCCATAATAAAACACGGATTGTGTTTTGTCCCATGTATCTTACAGATCAATTGTTCATGTGGCATCTGATTATTGTTTTACAATAGAATCTACCTGTCAGCTGAATCCGTCAAGCTATTAAATCATGAAAATTCTTTGGTTTGCAAGAGGGAAATTATTTTAGTGTAGTAAATTCACTTGAAATATATTTCCCTGTGATAATATTTTACTGAATTCCAGGGCAGTGTAAATGAGTTTATGTCTGGTTCAGTTTTAATAGTAATATTAATATTTGCATGGAAAGCTTCTGAGAAATGATTGAAGCTTTCCATAGGTTTCAGCAGTACAATTTGTATAGCTTTATGATCTCTTGCTATTGTTCCTCCACATTAATTCCTTTTCTGTTGGTCTTAATATAAGCCTCTTTCTGTGTCACTAAGAGTCTATGTGTCATGTTGCCTAAATCCCTGATCTCTGTGCGTTTATGTTGCAGTGCATCCACCGTGATGTGAAGCCAGAGAACATCCTCCTGACTAAAACCGGAGTCATCAAGCTCTGCGACTTCGGCTTCGCCCGCATTCTGAGTATGTCATCCAGACAGCCAGTGCTTTTATGTGCATTTAGTGTTACTGCACCTCTACTGACTTATTCAGCACCAAACCTTTATCATCTCCTGCTCATCTCCTCCTCACTTTCAGTGTTTCAATAAATGCATTGCAAAGGGAGAGCATCCAGCCAGTTAGTTCGTCTTTGTGCACTGTGTCTCTGTTTACCCTTCCTGCCTAAGGTTTCAGTGTCAAGTTACCATACATTAACATGCAGTCAATCAGCATGCCTTGTAATCCCTGCCTCTACAATGTACATGTTATTTAGTGTTCATTATTCAGTATCTTAAGTGTGTGTCTATTCAAGTCATCTACATCTGTGTGTGTGTTGCTACTACACTCAGCGGGACCAGAGGATGACTACACGGACTACGTAGCGACCCGCTGGTACCGGGCCCCTGAACTGCTTGTTGGAGACACACAGTACGGACCTCCCGTGGATGTGTGGGCTCTGGGCTGTGTCTTCGCTGAGCTGCTCCATGGGAATCCACTCTGGCCAGGGAAGTCTGACGTTGACCAGCTCTACCTCATCCGAAAAACTCTAGGTAGACTGTGAAGGGGCCGTACCAACAGATGCTTTAAGGAAATTATCTACCTCAAGATAAACTAAAACTTGCCTGCATGAAACCTCATGCTCACTGTGAATGTTTTGCTTCAACATCCGCCTAACCATTCACTAAATGCAACCACTGATGTGAATTTGGGTAGGCTGATGATTATCTTGTTTCTGATCTCAGGCGACCTGATCCCTCGTCACCAGCAGGTCTTCCGCTCCAACGTTTTCTTCAGTGGAGTCAGTATTCCTGAACCTGACACAACGGTACAAACCCCACTGTTACCATGTGGAAGGCCTGTTGTTAATGTGATGGCAGTGTATGGTGAAGCTGTAGTTATTCACCATTTATTTATGCTTCTAGGAGCCCTTGGAAAAGCGCTTCCACGGAGTGTCCCCTCATGCCCTCCAGGTTATGAAGGTATGTTCATAGGTAGCCATTAGGATACTGTATGATGGCCAATGAGTAACATGTTAAAGGTAGTTCATAAACACTGTTTCCATGACACACTGTCCATCACAATTCTTTAATCAACCAAATGAAGGTATCCTCTTTATAAAACATTGAAGTTATAATTTTAGGTTGATAAATGAATATCTGAATTCTTTATCTGTTAATTCCCCGTGCTACCTCTGAACATCTCTGTGCGAGCAGTCATGCCTGGTGATGGACCCTTCTCTCCGGCTGTCCTGTGAAGGGCTGCTTGAGCTGCATTACTTCCAGGAAGAAGGAGGAGTCAACTGGGGCCGTGAGAGCGAGCGCCCAGGAAGACGACCTGATAAAGGGACCCGACGAAGACAGGCAGGGGTAAGTGTGAACCACGGTGGCTTACAGTGGAATAAATTCTATCTATCTGATCTTGAAAGAAAGTATTCCCATGACCCTGAACATCTGACTGTACTACCCCGCTACAGCCACGCACCTAACCTCCAAACCTGGACCATCCAGTAACAGTCCACCAAAACTGTGTCAGTCCTAATTATATATTTTTGGTCCTCATAAAATATGCACCTATGCTCATCATGCTCCAAACTGGTAAAATATGATACAGAGGGCTGCTTCCAACAAGCTACTTCTTCACTATTACCACAGATTGTCACTTAAGAAAGTGTGGCGTGTGGCTTGTGGCTTGTGGCCACAAGGACAAAGACAGTCCCACTTACCTTCTTTACACCATGAGCCACCCTGTTGAAGCATCATCTTAATAATTAAAAATGTATGAGATGTGTACAGGAGATAGTTCATGGGGTTTACTCGCAGGATCTCTCTCTCTCTCTCTCTCTCTCTCTCTCTGTAGGCACAGTACCTGCCTCAGTTACCAAACAGCAACATCTCACCTGCACCAGATGTCAAGAAACAGGTGAAGCATAAATATCACCTGCCCAACATTTAGCAAAGCCACAAACTGCTTAATAAGTTTGTGGCTGAACTGGGAAACATGGACTTGCGCAATTATCTGAATACAGTTCAATTTTAACACATGTGCATTCTTGGTGTGAGTGAGAAAGACTATTTTTTACTTCTGTGATCACTTTCACCGAACCTCAGACATCATCACTTCTCATCATTCTTTGTTGGTTAGGGCATTTGTATTACTTGCCTTTTAGGCAACACACCTACATTACCATCACCAAAGAATGCACACTCCATGTGTCAATGGTGAAGACACTTTGCACTCAATGGGCACTGCATTTTAACAGCTCATATTAAATTTCTTAATAGACTCACTGGTGTGCCATCATCACTTGGACACAAGTACCAAGGTTTTCTCATTTTCTCTTCTAACTTTCTAATGCATGGTCATACTGGCCAATAAAAAACTACCAGTACCACACATTGGATTAATCTGTTTAACAAGTGAGTCAATGAAGCAGCATTCAGTTGATTCATTTATATTCTGATATATTTTATTAGAAAAATATGATTACGAAAATTCATTTAGCTTTTGGTTCATGAAACATGTTTTACATTTTGTTTCATAAAACAGCCTGATGTGTAACTTCCCGACTCAGTCTTATTAAGGTTTAATAAAAGCTGCCAGGACAGCCGATACTCTCTGTCATTTAATTGGTTCTTAACATGTTGCAGCCTGAGTCTGAGACAACGATCCCCAAAGTCTGACAAGGACCTTCACTCTGTTTCTCTGACACAAGACAGTGATGCACTGGAACATGCATTAACAGACTGACAGCCTAACACACTGCTTGACTGATCGCCTGACCTTGAACTTATCAAATTACTGACCCAACTCCTTGTTCTACCTCACTGTGCTAAGGCACTGTAAACCAGCAGGTTAAGGGGCCCTACAACTTGTCTCAACATAATCTGTGGAATTTAAATAAAGCATGAAGTATTTTCTCTTTAAAATAAATAACTGTAGAGTTATGTGTATGTTTATAGCAATTCAGGAAGAAACTATTCAAGAAAAACACTCAAGTCCGTGAGCGCTGTGTGTTCTGGGGAGCGTAATTAAACAGAATAGGTGGGAAAAAAGAGAACTGCCCTTATGACATACAAGTTTATGCAAGGTGTTTTGTGAGGCAACCTTTGTAAAAGAAGTTCTTTGGTAAAACTTTTTAGTCATCTAACATGGTAAGATGAGACCATTTTGGCGAAGTCATACTAGGCACAGACAAAAGAAATGTTTGCTTGATCTCTGCTGACATGGAATTAGGTCACTTGGTATCAGATGATACACTTTTTAGAGGTTGAGGGTCAGTTGAAAGGACATCGAGGCGTGGCAATGATGTTGTACCTACGAGGCAAATTGGCAAAGCCGCTGCACTCAGGAGTGAGGTCCACACTGTCAGCTCCACCAGGGCAAGAAAAAGTGAAACGCTGCAGAAGTGATACCATAAAGAGGAAGACCTCCATGCGAGCAAGGGATTCTCCGACACACGATCTCTTTCCTGAGAGATAACCACAAATCAAGGAGTATAAATACATATACCAAAGATGAATTCAAAATAACTGCTGGAACTGGGTTTATAATTGGCCTTTTAAACTCAGAAAGGAGCATGACACCACTAAAACATGTCAAGCAAGCTGGTCCAATGTTCAAGTAAAAATCCAGGGCCATTTACTTGATGTTTACCTGCCGAAAATGGGAGAAATGCAGGATTTTTCTTAAAATTGCCATTTTGGTCCAGGAAGTGCTGGGGGTTGAAGGACCAGGGGGTTTCCCACAGTTTTTCCTCTTTGAGGACAGAGTGCAGCAGGGCAATAATTACTGTATCCTGTTGAGACAAGACATTATATCAGATGGAACATTTTGTATTTTCTGCACCAATAACACTAGTGATAAAACCAGAATACCTTGGGAATTGTGTAACCCCTGAAAAAGATGTCCTGAAGGGTGTAGCGTGGGGCACCCAAGGGGACAATATCCATTAGACGCTGAATTTCATGGAGAACTGCATCTGTAAAGGGGAGGGACTTTCTATCCTCCATAAAAGGATAGCGCTCCCGTCCGATCACAGTGTCAATCTCTTGCTGCATGTCCTCTTCAGAAAGAGAAAACCACATCTAGATTTTACTCATGCTTGACATTAATTTCTAGAGTAAAGTACAGTGAAACTGGCATTAATCAACATTACCAATTGCAACCAGTGACAAGGCACCAGGCAGGAGCTACAGTGCCCTGAGTCTGTTGAAGATTATATATAATATTGTATAATCCATATGTGAGCAAAAGAAATGTTAAAATGTATTTAATGTAAAAGTCATTAGACTAGTCTCTAGATTTTCTTTTGGGGAGGTTTCCACTGGTTGAGACTTACCCTGTATTTTGGGGTATTTGATCAGTACAGTGAGTGCAAATCTGATGGTGGAGCTGCTGGTTTCTGTTCCCGCCATGAACAAATTCAGCACTGTGGACACCAAGTTGTCATAGTGGAACTCGGTTGTGGGAATGTGCTTTTCCTTTGAGGACAAAACAACTCACTGTTACAGCAGTACCATCAGCAAGATCAAAATTCATGATGTTAAAAGACACTTGAGTTCATCTGTCTATATAGTGGTCGCAAGTTCTTAGCCCTTGCAGAACTTGTATAGCATAGAATCAAAATAAGTTAGCATCCTGAACATGGCCAGAGTAAACAAAACAAACTTGTAATTCACAGACACTGATGAACGTTGTCATACCTGACTGAGTCTCATGAGGAAACAGTCGATGTAATCTCTGGGTGAGCTTGGGTCCAGTGTGTCCTCGTGTTCTTGGATCTTTTTCATGATAAAGTCTCTCACCTCTTCAGTTTTGGCAAAAACCTTATGATGTCTACCCGGCACCCATTCCATCAGCCGAGGGAAGATATTATACATCTGTGACGGGGGGTTGGTGAGGACTTAATGAGTAATGAGTTGGCTGAGAAAAAGTACCTGCCAACCTTTTGTATTTGAGGTGTTAGATATGCACTGACCCTCACTGCATGCAAACCTCAAATTATTCCCTATAGGGCTAACTGAAAATACATCAACACTAAAAAGAGACGATAGTTTATGAACGATGGCAACTGTACTTTTGCGGGTGAAAATAAATTTAAAGAGGGGTTAAAGGGGTTAAAGAAACAGACAGAAAACGACCAAATGAAACAAACATCCTATGCTGGGCGCAAAGCCTTTGTCTTCAGTAATATCTGAATCATTGCTGAATGTATTCGTTGCATGTATGTCACACATTTCAGCTCCATTCTGCATGTTCTCTTCCACTGCAACAGTAGAGAAATGAACAGTGGATAAATTCAAACTGATTTACATAGAAATCATTTATTGTTTATATAATGCTGGAGGATCCTGCTCAAAAACCTCCAGCTGAGCAAAGACTTGACTCCCTGATCAACCACCCATGATGCTGCTTTACATTTTCTGCACCTCCTCCTCTTACCTGACCCCAGGGATTGCTGACAAATTTCAGGAGTTCTGAGATTGTCTGCAGAAGGTAGATGAAGTGGTCATCATCATAACTGAAGCGCTGACCAAACACCATGCAGCAGATCACATTGGACACGGTACAGCCCAAGAAGTAGGTTGGGTCAAAAGGAGTGACTGGGGAGAAGAAAAAAAGGAGGACGTGCACATTAAATTTTCACTATGACTCGTGGCTTTATACAATTAGAAAAGAGCATAATTGAAATCATTTCAGATGTGTTAGACTTAATGTTATGAATGCTGACATTGATAGGAAGAAAATCTGTTGCAACTGATTTAATTATTCACTCTTACTCTAAATTATAGAAAATTGACAGCTAATTGACACATATTGAATATGTTCATGTGTTGTACACACTTTGTGTTGAAGTATCACATGCCACTAAAAAATCAGCATCCCAGAATGAATAACATGTTTGTTTCACTTTACAATTTAATGATATCAGCTTAGAAAACGGGTGAATCAACCATCTTCAATTATTGATTGAAAGCTATGGGACTGATACTAAATGGACTTTGTGATTAGATTAGATTTCAGTCCCAACTAAATTTCTATTTTTTCTATTATTTTTCTATGTATCTATCAGTATGGCCCAATTCACCTCACCTCATCACACCATGCAGCTCAGTTTGATTTGATTTAAAGGCACTGCTTTCAGATTTCTGTTGGCACTTCAGTTCAATGGAAGTGAATGAAATATGTGTTTTTAAAACAAATCTCCTTCATTCAAAGGATAATACACCAACTTCTCAACACTGAGCAACATTAGCTTGTTCACAGTTCAGTTTTGGCCGTGTAAATAGATAGATATCTTTTTTTGCATTTTAAAACCACAAACAGGTAAACACGTGAAGCATGTACTCTTGTCATTCTCACACGTTCAAACAGTACATACCATTGGTACTGTTTATGTGGGCTACCAGATGTTTGCTTTCTTCCTGGATCCACTTTTCCATCCCTTTACGGCCCATTCCAAAATCTCTAAGAGTTGTGAGGGTGAAGCGTCTCAACTGCTGCCAGCGCTCTCCATTACTGATTGCCAGACCTTTGCAAAATTTAAAACTTATGATAAATCTGGCCTCCACCTCCAAGAGAAACAAGATTGAAGCTTCTGAGGTGCACTAAAACAACAAGGTGAAAAGTTTGTGGTATCAAAAAAAAGGGAATTGAAAACAGAGAATTAAAACATGGCTCAAAGATGAAAAGTGTTTCAAAAAAGTGCAGGAGATATCGTAGATAATTTCACAGAAGCATTTGGCAATGTTTCAATAGTTGAAAAGTTTCAATGGCCAGAGATCAATGATTTGCAGCTTGGTGTTAGTGACAGTGAACATCCTAACACTTCAACACAGTACACCTATCATAACAGAAATCCAATATTACCATAGCCTTTAGTGATTCTGATCAGGAAAGGAAGGGGTACTCTGCCAGTGAAGTCATCTGCCTGGTCCACCAGTGCCTCCTTCACAGCATCATAGCCCACCAGGACCACAGCGCGCTGTGGTCCCAGGTACACAGTCATCACAGGGCCATAGGTTTTACTGAGCTGGAGATAAACAAAGCAGTAGACATGGGCTACATTGTTGACCAAGCATGAAAGGAGCAGCACAAAGCTAACACACCCAAAGTATGCTACCGTGAGCAGAGTTTTAGCAAACACAAAAACACTGACATGCAGGTCATTCAACTATTCAACAGGAAGTAACACATACAGCACACTCAAACCAAACCAGCTCACCAATGCTTTACAGTACAATGTGCAGTGCAGACAATGGGTCGGAGCACAGAGTGTAAAAAGAGTTATTGCCAAGTTGCTCTCACCTTCAGCAGAGTTTTGAACGGAGCACTTTTGTCCAGCTGTGGCAGGTTTCCTATGACCGGCAGGCCTGAGGGTCCAGGAGGTAAACACAGCTGTCTGCGGCTCTTCAGGCTCAGCAGCCACAGCAAAGCAGTGATCAGCCCCACTAAGACCAGCGTGCCTGCAGACAGCTCCATAATATTCCTCACAGTTGCTCACAGCTGTGTCCCAACACAGGAAGCTCTGACTTGTTGTGGAGATCAACACATTACGTAACTGCTGCTGCTGCTGCTGCCAAACCTTTGGCCTCAATTTATGAAATGCAGCAGAAAATACAAGTAGGCCAAGTTTTTTTTTTTTTTTGAAAACTTTATTTACACAATGGAACTACCAACAGGTTTACCATTCCAGCAAGAAATTACAATGCAGATCATCATATATAAGAAATAGTTCAAAAGAAAAGCAACAAAAATCATGAAGTGAAATCATAGAACATGAAAATCCAATTCATTATGCTGTCATTGTGTTCTGATATTTGCACCTGTTTACTCTTTAAGTTTTTCAAACTCAGATTTTGGAAAAGTTATTTCCCATTAGCTCTTTCACTTTCTGTCATGTTTAGGTAGGCTACTCATGTGCTCTTAAGGTTATTAGTTGTAACAGCACAGGGAGGCTCAGTGTAGTAGAGTGTGTGATGGCAGTCCCATGGATGGACAAGTACAGATAACACTACTGGGAGATAGGTGAACACACCCTAAGGTGTCTAAATACACAGTGAAGCTCAGGGTCTGTATTCACAAAGATTATTAGAGTCGTCTTACAGAGCTCCTTACTCAGCCTAAAAATTTCTAGCAAGGAATCTTAGCTTAAAGCTGATATAGGAAGGATTTGTTTTAAAAACAAAATATTAACTTTTTGTTTTTAAAGAAAGTTGTGTTTTCCCATTCAGCTATCAGTAAGGAAAGGTCTGTGTGTTTGGGGTGATCACAGTGTTTCTCTATGTCTATGTGTATGCAGCAGCCTGAAAAGCCTACAGCTCCCAGTATCTTTGAACAATCAAATCTATTTTGGCCTGAGAGTTCCTGATTGGTTGAGGGGCTGGCCGTACTCTGTCGGGAGACCCTACTCTGTCATCTTTCATCAGGTTAGCCACTAACATTATCCCTGCACAGTTTAGTCACAGTCTGTAGCATTTCATTAAATCACTCTCCTTCAGTGATTGGAGAATATCTCTCCGACCTCTCTGTCTCTCTGTCATTTCCTTCTCTGCTTAAGAAACTCACACTCTTAAAAGTCCTCCTCCCTCCTCTCAACAGTTTATCACCTAGGAGCTTTCTTTAAGAGCTAAGATGCTTTGTGAATAACTTTTATCTTTACACGGGTCAGGTCTTATCTTTAAGGAGAGACAGAAGCCTGACATCTGGTGGGCAGATGGAGTATGACAGGGGACTATACCAGAGGGAACCAGACTTTGATGACATATATTCAATATATCAATACAATGGCTTTATGATCTGTCATGATTCACAGATTAACCAGAGATCTACCCCAGTCACACATGTTTTACCAGGTAAACTCTTTATATGTGACTGAAGTTTTCTCATTAATGAAATATTCATATAACATACTTATGCTTTAGCCTAGTGTTTCTGCTGAGTGCGGATTTCCATGAAAGTTCCTCTCCAGCTGGCTGTGTTTGTAGTCTTCATCAACTGATCAGTTTCTCTTGTATTGCATGACATAATGCCTGTCTCTGAGTAATGGTTGTCAAACCTTGAGCCTAACCCTCATTAAATAGAACTGTCTCTAAAACCTGAGGCTGCTGTAGCTGAACTTATAGCTGAATCAAGTGGTGTCTTTTGTTATTCTCTCTCTCTCTCTCTCTCTCTCTCTCCCTCTCTCTGTCTCTCTCAATTTTCACACACTTCTCTGGAGTAGCATCCTCCTTGAGATTTCTTTGCTTGTATGCAGTGCTTTCTGACCACATCAGAAAAGTGTCTCGTACACTGAGGGATGACATTGCAGACTTGTGCTTTGGCTGGGTGTTTTCTGACAAACTTAAGAACACACAAATCACTTCCAGATATTTCTCTATAGTACAGGACCATGATTTGACATTTAAAGGTCAGGGTTTCTCACCTCCTCTTCTTAAGGCAGACCACATGGGCACAGATCCCAACTTTTTTTCCATAGTATGCCAACTCCAAAACTTTTTTTTTCTAGACTTGATCTTTTCTTTGGCTTTGCTGATTCTGTCCAGCGTGTGTTGTATTGTACCTTTTACATCTTTCATGTCAGCAGAGAAAGTTCATGTTAGATTTGAGTCTTTCAGTAGATGATAGTCAGCTTGATGTCACAGGGCCCTTTAATGATATTTCAGTTCCAAACTGTGAGGAATAAAGAAGTCAATGGCATAGTTGGGAAAATCCTTTTGTTGTGATTTATTATCACCCAAGATGCAAAAAAGAAAACTATATAGCCTACAAGACTGGAGGGAAAAGAACTGAGTTCTTCGCACTTCTAAAGGACACATTGTTCCTTTCTGCAGCCAAACTCCAACTGCCTGAGCTGGGCCAAAGCAGGCCCTTTTAAAGGTATGGCTCCTCCCACCGAGCCTGATATTTTTCCCCCATAGTAATAATCAGTACATTTTACAATTTCAGTTATATTTTTATTTTTGGCAGCATTTTCCGTCCATACATACATACACACACAGTTTCTAAAGAATAAAAAAAAAAGAGTACGAGAGCAGATGTAAGAGGGAAACGGTTGTGACTTATTTAGCTGAAGTAGGCCTAATGTTACTGCCACACTCAGGACTTTAGGTTTGTGATGCTGCTTCTTTGGTGCTGGTTTATTCCCAGGCTTTGTCATTCAAAGACACACCAATGCATTTAACCAACCAGGTGGCTGAATACCCTGGAACATGAATTAACTGAGGCCAACTTGAACAGAGTCACATGCAGGTAGATCATTCCTCAGCGCTCTGCCCAAAATGACTAAGCCTCAACTGAGCTGCAACATTTTCTTTTTCTAGTCGCTGGCACGGACAATTATCTGGGACATGATTTATGAATAAAGTGATATTTGTAGGTAATACAAGCAGTAACAACAATGAAAAGAAAGAAAAGACAAGTAACAACAATAGGCCCACATTCTTATAGAATTAATAGTTTTATTTTTGTTGTGTAATATAGCATGTGAGCAGTTAGTACAAGCACCAATAACTGAAGACATATTTACAAAAAAAGAGAAAAAAAAAAAACAGTCTTAACCACCTTTCAAAATTCAGCTTGAGGAGATGACGTACCTTATGTTCTAAGTCTGTTATATCACAGAGGTATTGACAGCACAGTATGTATCTGTATCACAGTACAGCCATGTACATGGTATCGAGATTATTATGAGTGACTCAGGGTGCTTTAAGCAGTGAGTGGAGCTCTTCTTTTCACCGTGGCGTGGCAATTATCTCGTATCTGCGAGGCAAATTGGCGAAGCTGCTGAACTCTGGGACGAGGTTTATACTGTCTGGGCCCTCAGAGCAGGATAAGGTGAAATGCTGCAGCAGTGACACTATGAAGATAAAGAGCTCCATACGAGCCAGAGACTCACCAACACAGGCTCTCTTCCCTGTAAAGACACAGTCACAAAGAACTGTCTGTAAAAAAAATTCCTTGTAAATGTGAAGGATCAGTGAATGAAAAACTGTATGCAGCAAAAGATAACTAGGTTATCTAGCAAACTTCAGACTTTCTTTTACCTGCAGAAAATGGGAAGAATGCAGGATTTTTCTTGAAGTTGCCATTCTGGTCCAGGAAGTGCTGGGGGTTAAAGGACCAGGGGGTTGTCCATTGCTTTTTCTCTTTCAGCACAGAGTGCAACAAGGGAATGATCACAGTGTCCTGTAGAGACAAGATATCAAGTATTTCATCTATTCTGCATCATGTTAATTTATGCTGTGCTGCAGGATATAGACTCTAATGAATGTTTGCCATACCTTGGGAATTGTGTAACCCCTTAAGGAGATGTCATGGAGTGCGTAGTGAGGGAGGCTGAAGGGGACGATGTCCAGAAAACGCTGCACCTCATGGATGACGGCATCTATGAAAGGGAGGGACTTCCTGTCCTCCATGTTGGGGCAGCGGTTTCTTCCAATCACATTCTCGATCTCCTGCTGCATTTTCTCTGGACATAGCAAAGCAAACATGTGATCTCTGCTCTGTTACAAATGCTGTCAGATTGATTTTTAGCAGGGTTTTTTTTTTCAGTTCCTGACCACAGTGTATTTACTGTTGGACTAAGATTTCTGCGTGTGAGGACCTACCTTGTATTTGGGGATATTTTATCAGCACATTCATGGCATATCTGATGGTGGAGCTGGTGGTTTCTGTTCCTGCCAGGAACAGATTCATCACTGTTGACACCAAGTTGTCGTAGTGAAACTCAGTTGTGGGAAGGTGCTTTTCCTGTGAGGACAAAGTGGTAACAGAACTATAAGCCAAACTTGAAAATACTAAAATGTAGTTCAAGCAGCAGGCAACAGAAAGCCACTTGAGCTTTTGTTTTCTTTAAATTGGATCGTTTGAATAATTAAACAGTGAAATCAGTCACAGCTACACCAAGAAAACAAAAGTTAGTGCCCAAGATAATATTCATGGATACAGAGCTGGAAGTGATTTTGCTCAACAAAGTGAATGATCCTCAAGTTCTTTCCGACCTTATTCATTCGGATGAGGAAGCAGTCGATGAAGTCTCGTGGGGAGCTGGGGTCCAGTGTTTCCTTGTGCTCCTGGATCTTAATCTCGATAAACTCCCTCACCTCCTCAATCTGAGCAAAAACAGTGTGCTGGTGGCCGGGCAGGCGCTCCATCAGCCAGGGAAAGATGTTGTACATCTGTGAGAGGAAAGTCCACAGCACACTACAGCTTTGTTTCTCAGGAAACAACAATGTAAATGTGTTCAGGGTGTTGGCCGTAACTCATTTTCATTTTGGAAAGTATCAAAGAACACTCTACTAATATATCGTGAACATGCCATACGAAGACTAGAATCAAAACACCGGATTTGGAGGACCATCGACTGCTTACCTGACCCAGAGGGCTACTACCAAACTTTACAATCCCAGATATGATGTTGAGGAGATTCAGGAACTGCTTATCTTCATAACTGAAACGTTGGCCAAACACCAGGCAGCAGATCACATTGGACACAGTCCGGCTCAACAAAATTGTCGGGTCAAATGGTGTGGCTGAGGGTAGGGAGGGGGACACAAAATTCAATGAAAGAATCATGGATATGTTTTTCAAATGCTAAAGTTGGTAATAGAAAACTCCTGCTTTGCAGCATTTCATTCCCTTTCTTTTTCTTTCTCTCTTCTGTCACAGTAGCAGTCCCAAACCTCCAGATGTCCTCCTAGCTCACTGAATATTTTAACCAGGGCTCCAGACTGCCCATAAATGGGGGCATTTTGTTCCTAAAATTTGAGATAGTGCAAGTTATTTTTTTAATCTACCTGCACACATGCAACCTGTAAATTTGCCTTTCTTTTGGTGAAATGTGGAAAGGGCGACTCAAAGAATCTGGAATCTGTCATTATCAGTGGCAGGTGAATCTGTGTGAGGATCATGAATGAAGAGGAAATGTAAACATTTGCTTTCCAAGTCGATTTACAGTGTGCGCCCCTAAATTTTTTGCTTATGCTCCTAAAATTTTAAGTTAGGGGACACTGTGCTCCAAGTAAAAACAAGTTTGTCTGGAGCCCTGTTAACAACCTGCTGTAATCAGTTTCACAGCATTATCTGTGACCTGGGAGAAAAGTTTGCATCTAGTTTATAAAAGATGACTTTTGGTCCAGTACAACTGTCAAAGTCAATAAAAGCCTGAAGCATTTAACTTGAAAGCACAAGAACTGACCCTGTATTATCTGGCACAAAGTCTTTTGACTGCTTGTCATTGCTCTGTGGCTACCTTTCAGTTTTTACTCATTTTATTCAGTCATTAACATTTATTGATCAGTATTAAATTCCAAAATTAAAAACATCCATATAATGTGTAAACTCACGCCAGTGAGACAAATCACCACGTGTCCCTGTTTGTTGTCTTTGTAAATCAAGGCTTTGACTGAAGCCTCAGTGGTTTAGCTGGTTATGTAACATACTCAGTGCTTACTTTGCTCTCAGGCTGAGATAAGGATTAAAGAGTGCAGACAGAAAAATACTCAGGGCAGCCCAACAAAGCTTCCACGCTCTCAGTTGTTGACCAATTATTTAATGTGTCATCTAGTTATTTTTTGTCTGTTTGAGCGTTTCAGCAGATCTAGGTTTTGCCAATACATAGAAAAAGTTTGTTTGTTTTCTTTAGAAGAGTTCATTCATAAACTCTTTTTTTTTTTTTATCTGCATTGCCACTTAGACTTCAGATGTAGGAGTTAGGGCTGTACAAAGGAAATTGTGCTTGACAGATTACGCAATAATCCTCCTTCCAATCAATCCTGTGTGAAATGTTTGCTCTTGCACCAACAGCTGAACACACACCTTTGAACGTTTCTATGCGAGCTGTCATGTGTTTGCTCTCTTCCTGGATCCACTCCTCCATGCCCTTGCGTCCCATCCCAAAATCTCTCAGGGTTGTCAATGTGAAACGGCGCAGCTGACGCCAACGCTCCCCGTTACTGATCCCCAAACCTGACAGAGGGAAATGTGTTTGATGACCAACTGGAGCCATGACACTGACATGCAGGAATGAAACTACTGATAAGTCTCTGGACAGAGACAACAGATTTGAAGTGTCTTGTGTTACCGTAGCCCCTGGTAGCTCTGATCAGAAACGGCAAGGGCCCTCTGCCTGTGAAGTCATCTGCCTGGTCCACCAGAGCCTCCTTCACCGCATCATATCCTACCAGTACAACCGTGCGCTGCCAGCCCAGGTACAGTGTCATCACAGGACCATATGTGTCACTGAACTAGAAAAAGATATGATTTGTGAGGTCAATAAACACTGACTCAAGTCAAAAGTCGGCATCTGCTCTGTTATTCAAAGTGAAGAAAGCTGCTTCACTCACCTTGAGAAAGCTTTTAAAAGGAGCATGTTTATCCAGTTGTGGCAGGTTTCCTATGAGAGGAAGAGCAGTGGGTCCTGGAGGCAAATTATACTTTCTACCGTTTTTTACACTAACAATCCACAGTAGAGCTAAAATCAGCCCTGCCAGTATCAGTGTTGAAGTCCAGTCCATAATGCTCTGCTCCTGTCCCTTCAGCAGATCTAGTCTGTCGCTCTGTGACTCTGCTGAATGTTTGTCTTTATACTCGACAGGAATCTGGGAGGAATGCTGCATTAGCGCACAGGTGAACCATGTGAGTCTCCTGTGAACCTTAGTACACTCCCACCTGGTTGTTGTTTTTCACTGGGCCAGTCAGAGCCTGACTGCAGGGAACCTGCCAAAGCAGAGAGTTTCAATATTTGACCTATGATTGAACTGAATTACTTGAATTACCCAGAAGCATGAAGTTGTCATGCTGACAGACTAAACACACACACACACACACACTTGATTTTAACAATTAGGTTATGAAAAGTAAATAGAGTCTGTAACTTCTGCATGTAAAAATCAGCAGATTGTGATTCGGTTGGTCTGAGGGAGAAACTGGACGTCTGCATCTCCTCCTGGTTCTGTTTCTCCATTATTACATCTAGTGACTGTATTGGGCCAATTACATCTCCTGTTAGAGAGATATTGTTCCCTGTGCAAAAGCAGATGTGTGTGCACGGACTGTCAGATCGATGTGACAGTGTTTGTTGTATTTGTCCTGGTCAGCTAACAGGCAGAAACCTAATTTCCCTGTCATATATGTGTTAGTAGATTTATCATGAAATCAGGTAGTTGGCTGTTGCTAAGAGATTAGCCTTCTGCTAACTAAAGCCAAAAGCTCACGCCTGCAGCTGTGTTGCTTGTGGCTGCACGTGCATGTGCATGTGTATGTGCATGAGGGATAAGCTGCAGGAGAGTGGCTGAATTTTCAAAGTCTGGCTTTTTTTGTTTGTTTGTTTGTTTATTTTAGATATCTGCCTGCCCCAGCTTTGAATAGTTATATAATATGTTCTAGGTTTTTCTTGCCTGCACTGCTATCAGGAAGACATACATATGAGACAAGGATTACCAGCTTGTTGTTAAAGAGAGTGGGATAAATGCATTTAACATTGCGACATCATCTTAGGTTTAGACAGTATTTACTTTATGCATAATTAAACCTGTGCAAAGTTCATGGATTTCAATAATAAATGAAATCATATCTTTGAATATGTGTAAGGTCCATAATGTGCTTGTTCTGGACCAGGACATGATTTGAGTGCAGGTTATTGTTATCATTATTACACAACCCTTTCTTATGCACTTGCATTGATAGCTGTGTTGAAGTGCTTGTAAGAGACAGTGGATTATTATAGAATCTCTGACCCTCGTATATATATTGTGGTTAATAACTCTAAATGCTTTTCATAAGCTTTTCTGTTTTTATTATCAACGACCACAATAAAGCTAAGACCACTCCTCCTCACTCCTGCCTCCATGCACTACATTCTTGTGCTCTCCCTTAGTTTATATTTAACAGGAAATTGGCAGGAGCACAGCATTTTGTGGTGAGAGGTGAATTGAGGTGTGAAATAGTAACAGTGCGCCTTTAAATTTGAAATAATAATAAAAATATACACTATCAACATTTTTTTTTAAAAAGCCCTTGAAGCTGCATGCCTAATAGCTGCTACTGTGGTGCATATAAACAAACTATAAACTGACTCAGCTTGCTCCTGTCAGGGGCAGGGCACCAGAGTAGTTGACTGTTTGGTCTGGTTGGCAGTCATCCCAATATTGAGCAACATGACTGAGGTATGGTATGACATTCAAAATAAGACAAAGGTGAGCTGTTTGTGGTTACAAGAAAAAAAGAAAGATTCATATTTGCAGCATATCAATTATTTATTTTCATCTGAGTGAAAAATTAACAATCAGTCAATTGAGTCCCTCTTATATGTGACAAAGGAAACACACGCTGTTGTTCCATAAGGCTTTCTGGTGCTCGATGTTGATCTCAGCACATAGAGCCCATCCTAGTGCAAACACATACACAGTCCACATCCAGTTTTTGAGCTTATTTTTGCTGCGAGACAGATTCTCAGATAAGCACACACGGCCATTCACACTCGGCATTTCCCCCCCATCACCTCTAAATCTGCTCCTTTCCCTCCTCTCCAAACCTTGGCCTGCTGTCTGCACTGCTGCTCCATGCCAGCTGACAAACAGCAGCTGGATTTAGAGGGAAAGACGCACAGTCATGGTGACAGCAGGATTTAGTTTCACCTTTTGACTGCATTTCACCTACGATGTTTGATGATGGGGCGATTTCTGAAAGCAGGGCAAAAGGAAATCAAGCAACAAGTGATGTGGATGGGGAGAAAATATTCACAGAGATCGACTTTTTAAAAAAGTATAAAATGAACGCAGTGATGAAACAGTTGAGAAGCACTATTGTCATGATTTAGAGACTAGTTTCCTCATGTTGGACCTCATAGTTTCTGCATGACTGTGTGGAATTGCTCACCCCTCACAAGGCCAAGCTGTCCTGTTGCATGGAAAGAGTGATACAACATAGAGTGATCAGAGGAGTCGGGATCATGAATGATTTACCTGAGGAGCATGGGCATAAAGCCAGGAAGAAAACCTTCATTCATTTATAAATTAGACGTATAGATAGCCCAACAAGTGATTACTTAATAACATTGCCTTTATATTATAAAGGAGGAGGATTAGTAGGATTAGAATAAAACATCTGTAACAGTTTCTTGTCACAACTAAAAAGCAAATCCCCCACAATCAAACGCATCAAAGTCAGAGTCTCCTTCAAAGTCGAAGCTGTTGAAGTGTGGAGAGTCCACATCCTGGCTGCAGGCGTGGAAGGAGCCTCCTGCAGAAAGCTCAGAGAAGCCTCCTGTGCCGTGGGCGATCTCTGGCGCTCTGCTGGCCAGAGGAGAGGAGGGGGAGCAGGAGCTGAGGTAGCCCAGGGCGGAGGAGGCAGCTGCCCCTCCCATCAGCAGGCACACCGCCCTCACCGCCCGGGCATCGCTGCTGTTGCCGTGGCGAAGACAATCTGAGACCCGATGCGGGGGGGCCACAGAAGCACTACGTAGAGGCTGGCGTGGTCCGCTGGCTGCAGAGGTCATTTGAATAACAATATAAACATTTTGCAACAAAACTGCATGAGCATGATAATTCAAAATGTATTAATTAGGATATGAACAGGTTACATTTAGCATCAATGTTAATTTGTTTAAAACTCCACTGACCAATATTTTCAATAAAACTACTGAATGTATTTGGTGATAGCTTCTACAGCAGTTTGTGTGCTGTGTGTGTGTGTGTGTGAGTGCAGACAGCTGCTTGCTAATACATTTTTATCCAGCCTTGGTTCTGGGTCTTTATGCTCATCATCTCACTACGCTGAAACCTTATGACAACACAAACAAGATTAAGTGAGTGCGGTGTGCAACTGTGATCCACATATCACTAATTAGGGCAAGGGAGTGCTGCACAAGAGCCTGAAAATCAGCATATGTCCTTAAAACCAAAGCTGATTTCCCATGGCATGACTGTTTGTTGTCCCTGCTCTCAGCCATCATACTACCCTATATTCCCTGATGCTGTTAAGCTTGGGACTTGCTACATCCATCACATAACAACAGATGACCTGATAGCAGACCTTGGTTTTGGCCTCTGTCTCTGAAGGAGCCTCCCCGTTCAATGACTTGAGACAAAGGAGGAGGAGTGCCCTCACTGACCCTGGGTGACCCTGGGTCTTTGTCACTGGAGGAATCGGGCAGGGGGTCTCTGTCAGTGATGCAGGGAGTGATGCTGCGCTGTCTCTGAAGGGTCAGGGGTGACATAACACCCTAAATAATGAGACAAGGATATCACAGAGGTTAAGTGTTGTTGTATTTTTCATGTTTGCAGATATTATCTGGCATCTACAAGATGAGGACGTGGCAACAGGCCTGAATGAATCCACAGAACAACCAGACCGACTCACCTCTCTCACTTTTCTGATCAACTTCAGCCAAAGACTGAAAGAGAAACATGACAAGGGATTATATTTGACAGATGCAGACCTGTATGCACCTAAAATAACATGAAAAAAGCACAGTACATTGTCAAAACTGATCCTCTAAAAACCTGTTACTGTAAACAAGCCTGGTAGTATGTGGGACAAAGGCGACCTAAATTCACCATGTGTAGTGAACATCTGATAAAGAGTCGGCCAAAGGACATTTGAAACCCAGTGCGTGCGTGCGTGTGTGTGTGCGTGAGAGAGAGAAAAAGAGAGAGAGAGAGAGAGAGAGAGAGAGAGATGCACCTGCAGTCATCGGGATTGTCTGTGAGTAAGAGCAGGAACTTGTTCTGGGGTAGGATGAGGGCAAAGCAGCAGTCCCTCCTGCCACCTGGAGGCAACTTGGGTAGGTCGAGGATTTCCCTCCCCTCTACAATGGACTCGCAGTTGGTCTGTAGTGCTACCACCTGATCTGGAGGGGACTCTGCATCACGACACACCAGCAGGCTTCCCTCCATGGTCAGCACAAGGTATTTCTCCTTCCACTGTTTAAACATGAAGCCTCCTGCAGACACACAGAGGCATGTAAGTAGGAGGTAGTCCAGTGGTTCATTTATATTTTTTAGAAGAGTAACACACCTGGAGAAAATAATGGTAAACACTAGTAAATTACATAAGAGTGTATGAGTCCCACAAGATTTTGTCTTTTTATAATACCAACAGTCTTTGAAATGATTTTACATCAGTCTGCATTCTCTCAGCACAGAGGAGAGTTAGTGACTGTTTGCACTTCACACTGAATGTGAAGCTTGTCACCCTTTCTGCTCTATTAATATTTAAATCCACTGTGTCATTTCCCATTAATTATCACTGTGAAGGGACCAAAAAAAAGACATGTGGAAATGCTGAGTCCCCCTTTCACAACACTCCACTGAAATGTGTTTTCATTTCAGTATTGTGTCCAACGTGACATAATCTGATCAATATTATCATAAAATATTATCAAAAACATACCAAGTGCATCAATGCAAAGTAATTCACTACATCAGCAACAAACTGCAGCCTTGAGGAATCACTTCTCTGTCAACTACAATAAGTGATACACACTGCGAGTTTAATATATAGCAGCTGGACTGACTGTTCAATCACACTACACAAGAGGAAATTCTTTCCCAGCAAACCAGCAGTACTTGTACATGTTTCTTGAAATGTAATTTCTAATCCATGTCCCTTCATAACAGGACATCATATAAACTGTACTAAACTTGTGTATAAAAAACCAAAACAAAACAATGCCAGCAACAGCGGGCAAACAGGAGATACAATTATGTATGGTAAAAATAACCAGAAAAATATAAACTACATGTGTGAACCTAACCCATACCTCTACATGTCTGCCCAAATCAATATTAACCTTTGACTTGTAGATACAAAAGCAAATGTTCCTGTTTGTGGAGCAATCTCTGAGTTTTTTAGGACAGGGCACGCATGACAGCGCTAGACTGTAAGTGTCCCAGACAGCCATCCATTGTGTAATAATGATAATAGATGCAGATCACATGTTGATGGATGGTGAAGACTTGCTCTCCTTCTCCATACAGAGGATTAAAGATGAACAGGTGGATTTTACAGTGGAGGGAGAGAGAGAGAGAGAGAGAGAGAGAGAGAGGTATGACAGTTTAGATGGACTACCTGGTCATGGGAGCACTAATGTGCTCATAACTGTACAGACTGGACTTAATATAGCATCAGCGTAAAGGTATTTACTGTTCTTACTTCACACAATCAAGAGAGAAACTAAAGCAAAAATTGAATGTGATGTGCTGACATTGCTAGTTAATGGTGTCCTCTGCCTCAATCCCCTGGGCCACTATCAAATAAAATCGAGAGAGATACAAAACAGATGTAACATAAGCACAAAGACATGAGACAGTCCTCGGTGACAGCTTGGCAAGTGGAAAGTGAACATCTCATCATTCTGTAAAAACACATCTGGCAGCAATTATATCACACAGAGCGACTCTCAGACTGATGTCACTCATCTTGGAGTTGGATTGTTGAACTGACATATGACATATGACATATGACAATGACATATTCAGTCATTCTCAAAACATTTTTGCTTTTCTGCACAGCCTGGATGGTCAGAATTCTTCGCATGGAGTAGAGAACGACAGCAACTCTGCTCATCAGGTTGTTGAACAGAAGAAAACACACAAACAGCATGGCATATACTAATGACAGGGTACACTGCAGTCAAACACAGGTGAACAGGGAGAGCGTTTAAAAGAACAATGCATCAGCGATCTCAAACAACCTACATTTGATGCCAAGAAATCTCCATCATGCCCTGACATAAACTACGACCCTGGCCTCACAAATGGATACTGATCTGATATTCTGCACACTGATGAGGAAATCCAAGGAGGCTTACCATATTTCCTGAGGAAGCCTCGGTGAATGCCCGCGGTGCTCATGCCTGTGGTCATCACAGCAACAGGGACTGAAATGAGAGGGAGAGTGCCTGATGCAGAAAAATAGGGTAAGAGAGATTGATAAAGAGAGAGAGAGAGAGAGAAAGAGAGAGAGAGAGAGAGAGAGAGAGAGAGAGAGAGAGAGAGAGAGAGAATAATCCGCACTATTTAGGCCTTCCTTCCTTAAACCCGCGCTGTCATGAGTGGAATTGGAGCCTAGTTGCTGCTTATGTGCACAGAAACATCATATGAGCGTAAGAGGCCCAAATAATCATAACAGTGATGGATAAATCCCACTAGAGAGATTCATTATTTTCATCACGACCATCACCAGATGTCACACTGGACTTTCCCATACTGCTCCTCTCCTGGGAACACGTACACAGATTTAAGCCTCTATGTGCAGTGCTGCACAAAGCATATGGGCAATTCATAATAGCTTATCATTAAACTGTCATCAAACCTGTTCCTCAGTGTATCTCTGTGCCCTTGGATGGCCTACGAGCCAGAGCTTGGATCACCTCCCGCTCACACAGATTAAAACAGAGGGATTATTATTATTGCACAGCTGGAAGCCTGTTGATGCAGTGCTGTATAGGCCCAACCAAGATTTCAATCTGCACAGAACTAGGATACCCCCACCATTTTCAAAGCAACAACCTCCAAGATATTATCTGTTTTTCAATGTCATATATCCTTGCAGGATTAAACACCAGCCATTGTCCCACCAGAGCAAGCTTATCACAATTACAGCAACATTATATAACAGGATGAATCTCTGAGACACAGTCACACCAGATAAACACATCCCATATACAGTACACAGAGATAGTGACAGTCTGAAAGATGTTCAGCAGGAGGGGTAAAATCACAAATCTGTGCCTTTTGATTCTATAGAGAATTGAGGCTGGACATGTAGTGTGTGGCTGAGGAAAGTTTTGGTTTTCTTTTCAGCGCCTATGTCAACAGGTTAGGGCAGATACATTGGCTGCATCATCCATACGTTTTATACCTTGCCGCTGCATCGTGCAATCTAGAGATTCAGCATCTCACCTATTTTTCACGCTAGGCAGGGAAAAGACCTGCTAACACACACCAAACTGTACTGACACCTTCCACTTTGGTTGTGGCTGAATCTGAAAAAAAAATATATATATACGTATTTATATTTCTTAACCACTTCAGCGGTGATATTTGGAGACAGTGACATTTTTCAGTCAAAAATGAACAAGAAGTAAATTTATAGTGACACGAAATCCAACTTCTGGCACTAGCAGAGATGCAGCTGGTGTCAATACACACGTGCAAAAGCAGCACCGCACACACCACCACAGACAGGGCGTTCCCGGTACAAGGTTACGGCTGGCAGTGTAGGCAACGCATTCAGTTTCACACTATGTGACGCGCTCTTACCACCACTGTTAAACATAACAACTGAGTCAGTCCTAGACAATTCAGAAATGGAAAATGTCTTGGAGGAGAGGTTTCTGAAAAACATGCTAACATCCCATAATAAGCCTCGGGTGCTCTGTGCTCTATCATTTCACTTTCAAACAGGTCATCTGTTGGACAGAGTGGCGTGGTGACAGTGTGGGATATCTTAACAGGAAAAGCCATCGTGCAGTTTAAGGTCACTCTGGCTCAGCATGTTGGGCTCTGTGCCATCACTTGAAGAAACCCAGTTCACTGTCCCAGGACTGGGAAGTGAGGTGGTGGAGCTTTAATGGTGGCAGAAAGTCGTTCTTCTTGCAACTGTGCCAAGAGAGATGATGGGTTTCATCTGCATAAACATCAGGATGTTTGCATGAGGAAGAAACCCCAAGATCGCATTCAACCTTGATTTGGAGAAATATTAGTGGGGCAAGGCTGAAAAAACAATTCTTTGCTTCAAATAAATCTTTATTTGAATAATGTGATATTGGTTCATAAAATCCCATCTTTCAATATGTGTTTTACAGGCCCCCACTGATGTTTCAAACTGCAACCTTGTCAGTCTTCCATGACCAGCTCTCTCACGCAACAAGGTCTCATCAAATGAGGGAAAAATAGAGGACAGACATAGCTCAGCTCATGGTACCAGCAGACTGGAGACAGATGTGCTGTTGCATTTCAAATTATGAAGAGAGCTGGACTCAAGCAAAGCTACATGAGAGAGGAGGATGAATGAAGAAGACAACTTGTGTACCTCCTCATACACACTGTAGTCAGTGCACTGGAGGACTTTAGCGACTTAAATTAATTACTGACCTATTATGTCTTCAGATATGTGTTCAGACTACTCATCCTGTTAGATAAGAAGTGTATTAATGTACCTGCTTTCGTGTCCATTTTTAATGATGCACCAGATTTGATCTACTTAGGCAATTAATGGCAATACTCAGCCCTAAAAAAGAACATCTTTCCAATCTGACACACTGGTTACCATCTCTGGTCATATGGAAATATGGTTATCTGGGATGTCAAGGTCCTTGAACAAACATGCAGATAAACATGCTCGAGGCGGACTGATAGTCTGGTTGTTCAGAAGACGCCAGCAAGTGTCAGACATTCAGAAATGTCTGACTGAGAAATATATACTGATGTGATCAGTCCTGTTATGAGGACCAGGGTGGACACTGTGGACACTGGTCTGTTAATAAGAGAGGTTTGTTAAAGAAGTTCACGCCTATGACTGACACCATGCCATGTCACTTGATGTAAATCAACAGATGGTGGGCAGCACCAGAGGGATTATCTGTGGGACAGTCAGGGATTTTGGTTTAAAAACCGGTGGACAATGAGCCATAAAGAGTCATTTTAGGACACAAATATGTGCCACTGTATCCACCTCAGTGGGTGCTGAGTGTTGTACATGATCCTGATGTCCAATTGTGACCTTTAAACACTTCCTGAGCCACAGGACCTTAAGATGGCCTTAACGTTTTGTGATTTAATTATGAAATAATGATGGAACAACTTGTTACGCTGTATCACTTTATGTCCCTGGCTACACAATCTGGAAGAACAACCATGATTTTCCATGAGTGTACAGTATAGTTCCTTTTAATGGCCCATGAACACTCTCATTATATAAATGTCTAACAGTGGTGAATGAAAACAAAATATAGAAAAAAATAATTTTTTTCCAAGGAGGGTTTTGCCTTGAGCAATAGTGACTCAGGTCCTATGGTATTTGTTTACGCAGCAGAGGTTACAGTTATGAGTATCTGGTGCATATTTGTGTATAATTAGAAAGAATTTAAAAAATGATAATGTGCAGCAGGAGAGACGTTGTCGGCTTGTCCTTGTAGAGAAGATGTCTAAGCGTAGCTCAGTGTTGACTGTTTGTCCATGTGGATAACATTAATGTTAATTCTTGAACTCTGCATATTTGCCCCCTTAATCCTGTTGAATATTGAATTTTTTTCCCCAAAGACTCAAAAGGGCAACCAATTCAAGTTGCCCTCAATTCAACTTCTCTGAGTAAGGGCTTGTCCTAATGAGGCACAGAGTCCGACAGGGCACATAGAAACATACACACATTCAGGAACAGTCCAACCTGTGTGATTATCCAAAAGCTATACAGGCAATTTGTTTAGAATATTTCCAAGCTACAACCTGAGCTGCTCTGTCAGCTGATGAAGAGAGGATGTTGAAGAGGAGAGCAGCCAGCACACTGCTGTAGGGGAGGCAGTTAGGACAGAAACAACAGGTAAGACTGACAGAGAAGTCAGAGATAGAGAAGTCAGAGATAGAGATGTATTTTTTTGGTCGCTGAATACTAATAGATTGGCAGTAAAGGACCTTGTATGTGATATTTTTATTTCACTACTACCATATTTCATGGATGGTAGTGGATTGTACAGTGTGGGTGTGTGTGGATGAGAGGCCTACTTTACAAATTGTTGTCCTCCTGTCCATATTTATTAATGCGTGGCCTGAGCAGCCAGTACACATATTTACATTCATTTCCTACAGCTTATACACTATCAAATCAAATCAAATCAATCTTTATTTATAAAGCACTTTCCATACATTAAAATGCAGCACAAAGTACTGTACACGGTTAAGAAGCAACCCACCCCTCCACGCCTACAGACTTATCTAAGCACACACATACAGGGTAGCACAGACCTAGGGCTGAGCATGGAGGAACCAGGTGAGGAAACACTACCATACTGACCCATTTGGCATGACTCAGTGAGTTTTAATCTAATATCTTACCAACACACTCTGCATTTACTTTAAATTAAATTACTGACATTTCTAAACAAGATATATTTGTTCCCATTAACAGATTGAGGTCATTACCAGCAGGGGGCAGTGGAGTCTATGTAAACTTAAAGCAGTCACGTGTTACTCTGCCCCTTGTGATGTATGGTCAGGTTGAGGGAAGCACTTTATGTTTGGCTGCATCCAAGCTGAAGAAAGAGGATGAACTAGAAGAAGAGGAAGAAAAGGCTAGCTCAGCCCGGGGTGGCCCTGTAGCTGGCCAAGCAGTAGGAAGGTGTTTCCCATGTCTTGCAGCCATTAAGCACTCTCCTTTGTAACAGGAGCCCAGCGAGGATATTAGTGTTGTGCTGTAGTGAATGCCTTTGTTAGGGAACTTAATAACTCCATGTATCCATGTAAGTTATTTTGCTTGTGCATGTGGCTTTGGAGCTGCAAGTATGTGCTTTCATCTCTGTTAATCCGCTTCATCTAACAATCGCTAAATCTATAAGTCTTGGTGTTTGGTGAATCAGGTTTGCAGGATTTTGGTGTTGCTTAAACCCAAACACAGAGTCCTGGACCTAATGCCCACCCCCTCAGAAACTAAACATTCACTCCTTCCAGGTCCATCCAGCCCCCAAACCTTGTGTTTTTGAGTAGAACACCCCTCTTTCTTGTACAGGACCCCCTCAGTGACCCTCCACCCCCCCGCTCCCTGCCTCTCTCTCTGTGCTTCTATCTGGGAGCAGTGAGAGCACCATTGCTCAAGCTCCTATTGAAAAGAGAGCATATACAATGGGGTCTTTCTCAGTCCCTCTCTGTCTCCATTAAAGACCCTGGGAACACAACACTGTCCACAGAGCCACTCTTAAAGGGCCAGTGGGACCCAGGTCTTCGCAACCTGAGTCCCAGCACCTACCATCATTTTCATGGGAAAAGAAAAAAAAAGAAGAAATCTATGCTGCAAATCAATTATTCATGAATGGTATGTGAACTCTGCAGGGCCGTGTCTCAGGCAGAGATCACCAGCATCGCTCCTCCAAATGCACACTCCACCTTGGACGTTGCAGTCTACGACAACACAATGAAGGCGCTCTGAAGCTCTCCTGTACGTCTGATGACAATCAGGGACAGCAGCATTTGTTTAGACTGCAGCTGATGATGCATCGGTCTGTTTTGGCTGAAATTGAATATGTTCGAGCAAATTCCCAGACCCAGACACTCTGATGACATAACCCTATGTGGAGTAGAAATAGACACACAAACACAATAATAAACACTCGGTGTTATTACTGTTGTTTTGCTACATTTTTATCCTCATGGCTGGTTGTCATTGTAAATAAGACCTTGATAAGCCTGGTTATAAATAACTGAAACACTGAGCAGCAAACTAATGAAATTCACATTGTAACGTGACAAATGACAAAACTCATTAGAGGGTCTGTCAAGAAGATTTACTTTAATTTATAAGACTTAATGTTTACATAGATAGTCAATAGAAATGAATGGCCTGTAGTGTTAATGGGGCTGTGTGATTTTAACTTTGCTGGCCTATGATGTTTACACACACCAAGTATGAGAGCAGGCAGTGTGCCAGTCCTGCAGGCTTTAAAGCAGCTGTAGATATGAGAACAAGTAACACTGACATTACGTAATGTAACTAATGTGAGAACTGATTTAATAACCAAGCAAAGCAAAGTAAGTTACTGCTCTGCTCCTCTACAACAATGAAGACATGTTTGACTTTTCTGTGTCACATGTATCTATAAGTAAACACACCGATCATCTGTGCGCTGCACAGCTCGGGTCTGTCGCCCGCCACAGGCTGACACTGTTTCAAGCGGGAAACGGATCATTTACTGGGCTATTTACAACTTCTGGTGATCGGTGTGTAATTAAAAAGCGAATGGGGGATTGTGTTAAGACAATCAGCATGCCGCAGGGTTTCTCACATCCTCTGAGAAAAGGAGGGAGACTCGGGAGGAGGAGGAGGAGGAGGAGGAGGAGGGGGGTG